>CABHPR010000054.1:0-15900 GCA_902168415.1 Peromyscus melanophrys
TATGAATGTAATCAATGTGGTAAAGCCTTTGCATGTACCAGTAGTCTCCAAAGACATGAAAGAACACATACTAGAGAGAAACCCTACAAATGTAATCAATGTGATAAAGCCTTTTCACAAAACAATACTCTCCAAATACATAAAAGAACACATTCTGGAGAGAAACCCTACAAATGCAATCAATGTGATAAAGCCTTTTCACAACACAGTAATCTTCACATGCATAAAAGAACACATTCTGGAGAGAAACCCTACAAATGTAATCAATGTGATAAAGCCTTTGCATGTGCCACTAGTCTCCAAATACATGAAAGAACACATTTTATAGAGAAACCCTACAAATGTAATCAATGTGATAAAGCCTTTGCATGTTCCAGTGGTCTCCGAAAACATGAAAGAACGCATTCTGGAGTGAAACTCTACAAATGTAATCAATGTGATAAAGCCTTTTCACAACACAGTCTTCTCCAAAGACATGAAAGAACACATTCCAGAGAGAAACCCTACAAATGTCATCAATGTGATAAAGCCTTTTCGCAACACAGTTATCTCCAAATGCATGAAAGAACACATACTGGAGAGAAACCCTACAAATGTAATCAATGTGATAAAGCCTTTTTACGACCCAGTCGTCTCCAAATACATGAAAGAATGCATTCTGGAGAGAAACCCTACAAATGTAATCAATGTGATAAAGCTTTTGCATGTGCCAGTACTCTCCAAATGCATGAAAGAACACATACTGGAGAGAAACCCTACAAATGTAATCAATGTGATAAAGCCTTTTCACGACACAGTTATCTCCAAATACATGAAAGAATACATTCTGGAGAGAAACCCTACAAATGTAATCAATGTGATCAAGCCTTTGCATGTTCTAGTAGTCTCAGAAAACATGAAAGAACGCATTCTGGAGTGAAACCCTACAAATGTAATCAATGTGATCAAGCCTTTGCATTTTCCAGCAGTCTCCAAAAACATGAAAGAACACATTCTGGAGTGAAACCCTACAACTGTAATCAATGTGATAAAGCCTTTTCACAACACAGTCTTCTCCAAAGACATGAAAGAACACATTCCAGAGAGAAACCCTACAAATGTAGTCAATGTGATAAAGCCTTTTCACAACACAGTGATCTCCGAAAACATGAAAGAACACATTCTGGAGTGAAACCCTACAAATGTAATCAATGTGATAAAGCCTTTTCACAACACAGTCATCTCCAAATGCATGCAAGAACACATTCCAGAGAGAAACCCTACAAATGTAATCAATGTGATGAAGCTTTTGCATGTGTTGGTAGTTTCCAAACACATGAAAGAAAACATACTGGAGAGAAACCCTACAAATGTAATCAATGTGATAAAGCCTTTTCACGACACAGTTATCTCCAAAGACATGAAAGAACACATTCTGGAGAGAAACCTCATGAATGTAATCAATGTGATAAAGGCTTTTCACAACACAGTAACCTTTAAATTCATGAAAGAACACATACTGGATAGAAATCCTATGAATGTAATCAATATGGTAAAGCCTTTGCATGTACCAATAGTTTCTGAAGGCATGAAAGAACACATAGTGAGGAGAAATCCTACAGATGTAATCAATGTAATAAAGGCTTTTCACAACACTGTCATCTCCAAATACATAAAAGAACACAATCTAGAGAGGAAATCCCGTGAATGTAGTCAATGTGATAAAGCCTTTGCATGTGCTAGTAATCTCTGCATACGTAAAGGAACTCATACCGGAGAGGAACCTTACAAATGTAGTCAATGTAATAAAGGCTTTATATGACACAGTCATGTCCAAATACAAAAGGAATGCATTCTGGACAGAAACTATGAATTTAATGAATGTGGCAAAACCTTTGTATGTCTCAACAATCTCAGAATACATAAAGGAATACATACTGGAGAGAAACCCTAAGACTCTAATCAGTGTGGGAAAGCCTTTGCAATTCAAGGTCATCTTTAAATACATAAAAGAACATATACTGGAGAGAAACCCTATGAATCTAATCAATGATATTAAGCCTTTTCAAAACACAATCACCTCTAAATCCATCAAAGAGCACATACAAGAGAGAAACCCTATGAATGTTATCAATGAGGTAAAACCTGGATGTGCCTGTAGTCTCTGAATACATAAAGGAACTCGTACTAGTGAGAAGCCCTTCAAATATAATCAGTGTGATAATGCCTTTTCATGCCACAGTCCTCTCTAAATACATGAAAGAATACATTCTAAAGAGAGACCCAATGAATAAAATTAATGTGGTTAAGCCTTTACATGTGCCAATAGTCTCCAAATATATAAAAGAGCACATATTGGAGTGAAATCCTGTGAATGTAATCCATGTGGTGAAGCCTTTTCACAACAGACCAGTCTTCAAGTGCATGAAAGAACACATACTGGAGAGAAAACCTATGAATGTAATCAATGTGGTAAAGCCTTTGCATGTGCAGGTAGTCTCTGAAGGCATAAAGAAACACATACTGGAGAGAGATCCTATGATTGTAATCAATATGGTAAAGCCTTTGCATGAATCAGCAGTCTTTGAAATCATGAGAAAAAAATCACACTCAGAGAAACCCTATAAATGTAGTGAATGTGGTAAAGTTTTGCAGTTTATATTCTTTATACAAGAATAAAACGTAATGTGTAATTTGTCTTTTAAGGCCTTTTAATTTTATAGTAGTCTTTGAGGGCCTAAAAAAAAAAAAAACTAATACTGAGGGATATCTGACCATAAAGAGTTTGGTAAGATCTTTACCCAACAGACTTACATTCAGTTACACAAGATTACTCTGGAGAATTATTTGACAAGTGTCACCAATCTGTTCAAGCATTATGATGTCCCTCTTTTTTTATTTGCACCTTCAAACTCATATGGACAAAAACCTATGAATTTAAATGATGAGCTAGACCCTTTCTGTTCCACAGTTCTCTTCAATTACATGAAATTAAGGCATCCAGGTATAAAACTTGATGTGTATTAGTGCCTTTTCTGTTGCTGTGATAAAACATTATGTCTATGTCAACTTGTGGAATAGTTGGCCCTTGGGTCCAGAAAGATACAGGATCACCATGAAAGTGGCATGGCAACAAGTGTCAAACATGGCAGCTAAAGCAGGAAGCTAAGAATTCACATTTTCCACCTGTGGCATGAAGGTGAAAGTGGGAACTGGAAATGGTGTGTGGATGTCAACTCTCATGTTCACCCGCAGGGACATACTTCTTCCAGCAGGGCAAGCATTACCTAAATCTCCCCAAATTGTGAGAGGGCTACCCACCACCCCCACATTTCCCCAGAGTGCTCTTGAGTAGGAGCAGCAGAAAATATTAGATAGAAGGATTTCGAGTGGGGAGAAACAGATAGAAAATACAGGATAACCTCAAGAGGGCCTGGAACCTATTCCAACAGGCCCTGACTGTCTCTGCCCTAGGGTGTTTACAGAAATGCCAAGGGTTGGAGCAAAAGACCTCCCCCCAGCACAGCCCAGTGCAGACCATCTCAGACACCTGCACTCAGACCCATGGTCCAATCATCCTCTCTATGCAGACCTGCTGGGTAAAGCCACTAGGAAACCTGAAAATGGGCTCCCACAGGTCCCCCTTTCTTAATATATAAAAAACAACTCCTCATTAATAGTTCGTAGCAATCTCCATGACTGTCACTTCTTCCAGTGTGGGAATTGAGAATAATAAAGATGACATTTCTTTTTTGGATTGGGTCAAGGTGACTACAGCAGTCTTAGCTGCATCTAGCCTTTTCTAAACCAGAAACTCCTAATGTCTTTGCAAACTTAAAGAATCCCTTAGTTTCATCATTAACATCAACAGGTTAACAAATTTTGCTATACATAGTTACAATTCTGTCAATCTTCCATCTCAAATCAAACTGTTAACAGAACCACTTGAGTTTCTTGCTAAGAGAACATAGGAAAAACTTCTGATGTATTCACATCAAACTTAAATATTTCATTAACTTAAAATCAGGGTGGATTACTATCAGTACACTCAACCTTAATTCACTCATTACTCCCTCTTTGTAATTATTTTTAAAGATTTATTTATTTATTATGTATACAGCATATGTGACTGCAGGCCAGAAGAGGGCACTAGATCTCATTATAGATGGTTGTGAGCCACCATGTGGTTGCTGGGAATTGAACTCAGGACCTCTGGAAGAGCAGTCAGTGCTCTTAACCACTGAGCCATCTCTCCAGCCCCTCTTTGTAATTTTTTAAACAAAATCTTGAACCTAGTTAGAAGAAAATCCAAACTTTTCCATTTAAACACAACACCAGTTCCATAATTAATTCCATTTTTACATAAACAGTTCCATTAAAAGTTCCATTTTTAACACATAACATTTCATGAATCACCACAGTTAATAAAGCATATATGCATATGCAAAACTGCATCTCAAGACTAGGTAGAAACAATAAATTTCTTCATTTAAACAGTCCACTTTTTGTTAACACAAATAATTCCAGAAAACAGTTCCTAGGTCATCACCATAAGTAAATTCAAAATTATCCCATTGCAATGAAATCACTTTTGTTCATTTCTTAAGTACCAAAATTTAAATAATAAATTATTGCACCCGCCTTCCAAATATAAAGAAATGTTTTACAACCAAAACCTTTTTGCAGCCAACAATTTTAGTTCAAACAAGCATCTCTGCAGCTTTCATTCTCAAGCCAAAGACATCTTTAGTTACAGTAGCATTTTAAACTGTGCCATTTTTGCTGCTAGCTCAGGTTTTTCTTTGCGCATTGATTTTCCAATGGGTCTCAGCGGCAGACGCCTGTCTGTGATTGTCAAACAGGTTCTGGTGTCTGCAATTCTTAGCATCTTAGCAGCTTCTGGAGCTTTTGAAAATGCTCAGACTGCCAGCTTGATATATTAAGCATAGACTCACATTCAAACATTTACACTTTTTCACCATATACATTAAGCATACACTCACACTCAACATTTACACTGTTTTACAAACTCACATATAACATATCAACATATACTCATTTATGCTTCTTACAAGCTAATATTCTTAAAGAAACTCCTTAGCAAATATACTTATATAGTTACTTCTTACATTCTTTTTTTTTTTTTAAGAATTATTTATTTATTACATACAGTGCTCTATCTGCATGTACACCTGCAGACCAGAAGAGGGCAACAGATCTCATTACAGGTAGTTGTGAGCCACCATGTGGTTGCTGGGAATTGAACTCAGGACCTCTGGAAGAACAAGTAGTGCTCTTAACCGCTGAGCCATCCCTCCAGCCCTACTTCTTACATTCTTATTTAAACTTACATTTACTTATATATTTACTCCTTATATTCTTATTTAAACTTACATTTGCAACTAGCATCTTTACTTGTTACAAGCTTATTATAGGACTACCTTAGCAAATATACTACATGTCTTTACTTTTTATTACTCATTACTACGTCTTAAAGACATTCTATACATCTATTAGCATATATCTAACTTAGCAAACACCTAAAAGATTTCTACCAAACTTATACTATAGCACTATTAGAAAGACTCTTAACACAACAGGAAGTACACAAATCATTTCTAAAGTTCAGAGTTTATAGTCAGCTTTGATATACAACACTGGGATTTAGTGAGTGTTGTTGTTATGGAGTTGCCAGGGGATTGTAACATTCTTGGGATGAAGCCACACCCCAAAGTTGCTGAGTTCTTTCAGCCATTCTGGAACCAGCAGAGATGCGCTCTCAGTGGTAAATGGTTTTTAACTAGAGGCTGTCCCTTCACCCCAATTCATAATAGCTCCCCTAAGTGCTTCAATTTAGACAATGTTTCTGTTACAGCAGTACTTTTGGTTTGCTCTACTGAAAAGCTTTGCTTCAGGCTCAGGGTGAAATTACCATATTGAACAGCTGTAAATCTCTTAGCAAAAATCTTACACAGCTATTAGGCAATATAAAGTATTTCCCCAAAGGAGCCATAAAGCCAAAAAGTGGCGTAGCTCCAAACTCCATTTCCTTACATTTTGCATTAACCAGTGACAAAACCTCTGAAACACTAATTCAGCCACTTTCATTCTAGTTCCTCTATGGGAATGTCATTGGAGCTGACCTTCCTTTGTTCCATGCTCCTTACCAAATGCTCCAGTAACCACCAAGCTTCATTCTCCTCTTGTGAAAAAACACAAACATGTCCTTGACCCTATACTAACACATGATCAGGACCCTTCCATAATCCTGAGCAGGGATCCTTCCATTTCACTTAAGCAAAAGTCACTTGGGTACCACTGTGCCAAAATCTATCCATGGCAGACTGCTCACAGACATCCATATTCAAAAAATTCAGAATGAAAAGAGCATGATTTAATGCATTATGTGGTGATTGAGGGTAAATTCCTTCCTTTTTTATTTTTAGTTTTTGAAGCTGTATTTTAAGACTGCTATGAGCCCTTTCTACAATACCTTGTCCCTGAGGATTATAAGGAATACCTGTTTTATGTTCAATTTCCCATTGGGTACAAAAGTGCTGAAATGCCTTACTATTATATCCAGAGCCATTATCAGTTTTAATAATTTTTGTTATACCCATATACAAAAAACACTTCAAGCAGTGTGTAATTATATGCTTTGTAGCTTCCCCAGATTGTGCACTAGTTATTAAAAATCCTAAATAAGTGTCAATGGTCACATATACATATTTTAATTTGCCAAATTCTGCAATATGAGTGACATCCATTTGCCATAGATGATTAGGAAGAAGACCTCGATGGTTTACCCCTAAGTGAGGGACAAGAAAATATTTTGGACATACCTCACATTATTTAACTATTTTTCGAGCTGCTTCCTTGGTAAGATCGAGTTATTTTCTTAAGGTTTTGCTATTTTGATGATGAAGAATATGTGACTGTTGAGCCAGTTCCACTTCGGATAATGCTATTATCCTTGTTAACTTATCAGCCATTGCATTACCCTCAGCTAAAGGACCAAGAAGATTGGAGTGAGCTCTAATATGGCCCTACAAAGCATGGCAGCTTTCTTTTATGAAAAGCATCTTGAATTTGTTGAAATAACATTTTAACTTGATTTTTGTTAGTCCCAATATAGGGAACAGTTTCTATGATTTAAAGAGCTCTATAAATATATTGACTGCCTATATATAAGTTAAATGACCTGTCTACAAGAACCTGAAAAGTCATGTTCACTGCCTGTAATTCCACTATCTGTGCAGAAGCTGGAGTTGTTTGTACTACATACCTTTTTCCATTAATAACATAAACAGGCTTTCAATTAGAAGATCCATCAGTAAAAACTAGCATAGCATCTTCTACAGGGTCTTTCATAGTGATTTTAGGAAATACAAAGGAATGCATTTGAATAAATTGCAACAATGGATCAGATGGGAACTGATTATCAATTTGGTCTGAAAACAGAAAAAGCAATTGTCCAAGAATCACTATTTTGAAAAAGCCAATCAACTTGCTGCTTTGTAAAAGGAACACTAATTACCATAGGTTCTTTACCAAAATAACGTCTATATTCAATTGTGCTTTTTTTGTGCCAAACAAGCTACAGACTCATAGTAGGAATTCAATGCTTTGATTGGTGAAACAGGAAGATGTAACCATAAGAGAGGATTGTTTTGCCATAATACTTCTGTAGGAGCATGTCTAGTGGGTAAAATATATGTATACCAAGGTACGGCATAATTAATGTAATGTACTTGCTGGTTTTGAATAGCCTTTTCAACTTGCAAGAGAGCTTGTCTACCTGCTTCAGTTAACTCTCTGGGTTAATTAGGAGCCTTATCTCCCTTTAAAACATCCCTTAATGGTTTCAAATCACCAGCAAATAGTTTTAAATAAGGGTATAACCATTGAATATCCCCCAATAATTTCTGAAAATCATTTAAAGTTTTTAACTCATGCTTTCTTATTTCCAATTTTTGAAGCTTTATTTCCTTAGGGTATAATACAAGTCCTAGATATTGAAAAGGTGACTGTCTTTGTACTTTCTCTGGAGTGATAATTAACCCTGCATGAGTAAGACAGTGCTGAAGCTGTCCTAAGGCGTCAAGCAAAATTTATTTGTCTTTATGCACAAGCAAAATATCATCCATGTAATGAATAACATAAGCCAGCTGAACTTGCTCTCTAACTTTTTGGATAGCTTGAGCTACAAATTTCTGACACAGTGTTGGCCTATTAACCATTCCCCTGGGCAAAACCTTCCAATGGAATCTTTTCATGGGTTCTTTAAAGTTGACTGAGGGAACATTAAATGCAAATCTTTGACAGTCCTGGAGAACTAAAGGAATGGTATAAAAACAATCCTTTAAATCCAAAATAGTTTTATACGTATTTTCTGGTGTGGCAGTAGGGATAGGCAATCCAGGCTGCAAAGCTCCCATTGGTTGTATGGCCTCATTAATCTTCCTCAAATCCTGTAATAATCTCCATTTCCCTAACTTCTTTTTGATCAGGAAAACAGAAGAATTCCAGAGAGAATTAGAAGGTTCAATACAACCACCATCCAGCTATTTCTGTACTAACTGCTGGACAGCCTGTATTTTTTCTTCTGTTAGAGGCCAATGAGCTATCCACACAGGCTGATTAGATTTCCAAGTTATTGGATCTGCATGGAGTACAGGCTGTTCAATGACCCTTCTTAAAAATGCTCCATGCCTTCCTTATTCATTTTTTCTTTAGGGGTTAAAGATGACATTTCTGCTAACTTTTGGTCAGGAACTCCTTGTTCATAGACAGTTGGATGATATAAATATACTCACATATGGCTCCAAGCATTTCAACCCCACAATTTTACAGGCAAGTGAGGGACAATGTACGGCAGAAAATTCCCTTCATGACTCTCTTCATCTCTCCAGGAGAGCTCATTACTGCTCTTCTCAGGACACTGAGTTTGGCCAATCCCTTGCAGCTGTGTAACAGTCTCCATTTTTTGCTACAGAGCAGGCCATTGACTAGCAGATATAACAGAGAAATCTGCGTCTGTATCTAAAAGACCTGAGAAACTTTTACAATTTATGACTAACGTAAGTTCTGCACATTGTGATTCTATGGCTTGTAGCCAATAGGCATCTGACAAACCGAATCCAGCCTCTCCTCTCTTATCTCTTTTGATTGGATTTTTTATTTGTGTTTGAGGAAGTAAGATTAACTGTGCAAGTCCCTGACTGATCGTTATTACTGAATTTCTTGTGGGTGAATGAGTCATCACCTTTATTTCTCCCATATAATCAGCAGCAATCACTCCAGGGGCGACTAGAATTCCTTGCATGGTAGTACAACTTCTACCCAACAATAACCCCACAGAGCCCTGTGGCAAAGGTCCATAAACACCTGTAGGGGGGGCTTGCATTCCCATTTCAGGGGTCAAAACTGTATAGATGGAAGAACTGAGATCTAATCCAGTACTACCTGGTATTGTTCTATAGAGGTCTTGAATATATTTCTTTGCCAGAGGATTGACTGCTGAATTACCCCAAGGTCTATCTTGTTGGGGCCTGGGGCGGGCCCCTCTGTCCATTTCCCTGAAATGGACTCTTCTGGGTATCTGTGTAGCTGGAGTTTTCTCTCCGGTCCCACCAAGCCCTGGCAGTCCCTTAACCCATTTATAAAATAAACATACAGATGTTTATATTATTTAAACTGCTTGGCCATTAGCTCAGGCCTATCATTGTCTAGCTCTTACTCTTATATTCAGTCCATTTCTATTAATCTATACTTTGCCACGTGGCTCGTGGCTTACTGGTACCTTACATCTTCCTTGTCCTGGTGGCAGCTCCAGGCAGTCTCCTCCTTCCCTTCTTGTTCCCTTAATTCTCCTCTCTGTTAGTCCCACCTATACTTCCTGTCTGGCTACTGGCCAATCAGTGTTTTATTTATTAACATTTTTGCCATACAGAACATCCCACAGCGTATCTGCCCTTGACATACATTCACTAGTCCAATGTTTCCCTCTTTTACATCTTGGGCATAACCCAGGCTCTCTATTTGATCCCAAGCCCCTACTCTTGCCAGGGTACCTTCTAATATAATGTCCTACCCAAAACAACTTCCAGGAGGTCCAGTATCTTTCCCTTGTCTGGAATTAGGATGTCTTTGCTGGTACAGAACATCTCTAACCATTTTTCCTTGTAATGCTGCAGCTATGACTATCCCTTGATGGTAGGATGGTCCTATTACAGAACAAAGTTGGATATAGTCAGAAATGTTTCCCTTCTTTCTAAGAGGGCATACGTATTGTGGCCTGGCATGCTACATTGGTGTTTTCATATGCAAGTTGTTTTACAAGTAAAAGCCTAGCTTCTGAATCACTAATTAACCTGCTTGCCATTTGCATTAATCTGGAAACAAAATTTTGAAATAACTCATCAGGCCCTCAGGTTGTCTTCCTGATGATGGATGTGTATTCCAAGCTCTTTTGGCAACAGGATTAACCTGAGCATACATCACTATATCAAAATTTAACTGTTGACCCATCTCTTGATAAGGGCCTTCCCCAGCAAGCATATCAAAGGTGATGGCCAATTTATTTCAGCTGTAGCCTGATACTATTCTACAAACTCACTTTTCCACAGCAGATAGTCACTACCAGATAGACATGCTTGAGCCATTTGTTTTCAATCACCTGGGGACAAAACTTCTAAAGCAAGGCTTTTTAACAATGCTGTTGTATAAAGAGCAGTTGGGCCATATTGACTGCATGCTGTTTTTAACTACTTAAACTATTTGAAAGGAACTGGAACATGCCTTCTTATAATATTTCCCTGGCTAGCCTGTTCTTCCAAGATAGGGAACATTTGAAAGCCTTGAATTTCTTCCCCCTTACTAGCAGCTTCCTGAAGGCTAGCTTGAAGAGGAGATATAGTGTTGACAGAGAGGATTTGAATTGCTTCAGAGGATCTCTGAACTATGGGAATTACAGGTTGCTTTTCCATTCTAAAAGATGCCTCCCCAGGTGAGTCTAATTCCACCCCTACAGAGGAAAGAGGAGAGACTTGGAGAGTTTCTATTTTTTTTGAGTGAGAGAAGTTACTAGGCTTTTCAAGCTTTTCAGTTCCTCCTTTGTCTTCTCCCAAGACTTCTGTTCCTTAAACTTAGCTTTATGGCCAAGAGAAACCAGACCCTGATTAAATGGTGTTGTACAAGGGTTTTGGGGTTCTGCTAGTAGAGCAGAGGGTTTTGTCTCTGCCTCAGAGCCTTAGGAAAAGATTCCTCCTACTTTTCAGGGTTTGGATCTAAATTATCCCAAATTAATGCCCACAGGCCAAGGGCTTTCATGGGAATCTATTTGGCCCATGTTCTCCATAATATTTTTGCATTTCAACTCCAATTCACTCCCAGGAATCTTCATTCAGTTTCCCATAATCAGAAAGCCAAGGACACAATTCCTCTACAAACTTTAAGAACCTCTGTACTTGTAGTTCCACATTAACCCCTTTATTTTTCAGTCTTTCTACAAGTGATTCTTCGAAGATTTGCTTAGTATTTTCATGCCCCATTTTTCTCAAGAGGTCTTTGTTTTTTCTTAGAGCTAATGACAGGTGAATTACTAATATCTCCAGGTGATTTTATTTTTTGTCCTTTTCTGAAAGAAAACTCAGAAAGTTCTCAAAGGCTTTTTAGAGAGAGATTAAGAGAGCTTTTACTTTCAGAGAGAAAGATTAAGGCTTTTATTTTTTTTTGGTTTTTTTGAGACAGGGTTTCTCTGTGTAGCTTTGCGCCTTTCCTGGAACTCACTTGGTAGCCCAGGCTGGCCTTGAACTCACAGAGATCCGCCTGGCTCTGCCTCCCGAGTGCTGGGATTAAAGGCGTGTGCCACCACCGCCCGGCATAGATTAAGGCTTTTAAGAGAGATTTTATGAAGATTTTTCCCAAGAGATAGAAAGACCATCAAGTTCATTCCCAAAACTTCTAACTTTTGCTTATTCTTCCGTATTTTGCTTCAGGGAAAATTACTTTCTCCTGCTACTTGGACTTAGTATTTTAGCTGTCCCCAGGCCAAAAGCTTCTGTAGGATTCTTTTTTCTGCCCGATAAACTCAAAGAAGAGCTTTTCTCTGCTGGTAAAGCTCAAAGAAGATAGATTTTTTCCCCCAGTTTGCATTCATGGCCCCCAAAGTTAGAAGATTGAAGACTTAGTTTCTCTGTCTAGTTGCCTAACTTATCTGAAGTAAATTTTTTTCTATAGTACTTTACACTTCTAAGTTTTCACTGCACTATATTAGTATACTCTACCTTCCTTAATTTTCATAGATAGAAATTGAGAAAGAGATAGAAAAATAGAAATATTGATAAAGGAGATTTTGTGCTGCAGCATCAGACATTCTTCCAGTCTGTTTCTCTTTTCTCTTCAGGATAAAACCCCTTGCCCTATTTAATTTTTCTCTTTTACTTCAACACTGGACTGTCACTATTCAACTGGCAGGACCTAACTCCTGACTTTCACCAAGAACTCTGAAATCTATCTATCTATCTATCTATCTATCTATCTATCTATCTATCATCTATCTATTACTATTATTATTATTTTTCCTTTGTCTTCAGTCCCTGTTCATCGTGTCATTCTGTAGGAGGGCTACCCACCACCCCTGCATTTCCCCCGAGTGCTCTTGAGTAGGAGCAGCAGGAAATATTAGATAGAAGGATTCAGAGTGGGGAGAAACAGATAGAAAATCCAGGATAGCCTCAAGAGGGCCTGGAACCTATTCCAATGAGACCTGACAGTCTCTGCCCTAGAGTATTTATAGAAATGCCAAGGGGTGGAGCAAAAGACCTCCCCCCAGCACAGCCCAGTGCAGACCATCTCAGACACCTGCACTCAGGCCCTTGGTCCAATCATTCTCTGTATACAGACCTGCTGGGTAAAGCCACTAGGAAACCTGAAAATGGGATCCCACACCACATGATACCACCATCTGAGAAAGAATGATTTCTCTGACTGTAAGCCTATATGCCTGCTTTCTGTTACATGAACCAGTTCATGATGAAGAAAAACTAAGTAAGCCTTGATGCTTCAACACCAGGGTTGTAGAAATAAATGCTTTAAGAGAAAAACATTCTTGAGTGAAAATCTGATTGTTTAAAATTTTGTTTTAATTTTAATTATGTGATGTTAGTGTTTCTTTTTGTGGGTATGTGCATGCTGGTTTCCAAGAAGTTTAGCCTCTTTAGACTCTTGGATCTCCTTTTAGCAGAAATTACTGGAAGTTTTCAAAAACCTGACCTTCATCCTGGGAATGAACTTCTCTTAACTTCCTGGCTATGTCTCTCACTCTGTAAGCATTTTAAAGCCTTCATATATCATTTTAATGTCAGAAAATAGGAAATACTTCATACAAGAGAAAACCCCTATTCAGGTAAACGATTTGGTAAAGACTTTAGACATCATAGTTGTCTTCAGTTTCAAGAAAAAAATTCTTGCTGCATCCCCTTTTCATCATAGTCTTGAAGGAAGTAATTTCTTTACCAAGTAAGACAGATGGTGGAGATCACTGCATTGTAGTTTCTATTTTGCAACATTTGAGTTAGATACTAAAGTGTTCTATATGTGTGGCAAATTCATTTTGTGGTTCCTATATTCTTTTTTTTTTTTTTTTTACTTCTGTTCATCTTCTGTTGTGCTTTCACTGAGTAATAGGTATTTCTCTGCTACAATGTATAGAATGGGATGCCCATCATCTATGTGGTCCATTGTTTATTTAAATATCAGGCAGTGTGTGATCATACTTTTCAAGGAAGGGTATCTGTGAAAGGTGGTGAGTTGTTTTTCCTGGTTCTGTTTTTTCATATTTTCACAAATTCCCTTGAGATGTTTATTTTCCAGCCTGGCTTCAATGTCAGTAATTAGTCAAGGATACATTTGAACTCATGATCCTTATGTGTCATCCTCCTGAGTACAAGTCCAAGTATAGATAATGTATCTCTGACATATGCTATTTTATTAACATGTTTTAATAATGTTAATGTTAAAATGATTAATAGATGAAAATATAAAAAATGTTAAATGCCTCATATGTTTCCAAAGCTGCATTTTCATATATCTGGTAGAGATGTAATAATGTAGGATAATCAGCAATCAACTGTATATTTCACAATATAGCTTGATGAGCTATGGATATATATATATATATATATATATATATATATATATATATATATATATATTATTGAAGTTCTATGTGTGTTCATATCCCCATTAGTTATCCATTTGACACTTCATCTTGAAGTACTACATTCTATGGTAATTATCCAGAGTGCCAGATAATGTAATGTCAATGAGATTTGTTTAAAAAGAAGTTCTGTTCTGTGTGTGTGCATTCACACACGTGTGTGTGTGTGTGTGTGTGTGTGTGTGTATGTGATATGATTATGGTTTTTTGATCCATGACACATAAGTGTAGCCTGAAGACAACTTTGCAGGGGTCTCCTTTTTTTCCTTATTCATATGATGATGAAGAAGAGATTGCCGGTCTCACAAACCACAGACTTTTCCCACTGAGACATATCACTGATTCTCAAATAAGAGTAGTTGAAACATTATATAAGTAGAATATTGTCTTCTTTTCAGATGATAAACATACTTTTATCCAAGAATAGCAGAAAACAGGACAGTTTGAATAATAAATATTATTTGCAAATGAAAATAATATACTGCTTTCAATTTCTTTTGGTATGTGTTAGTTTATTCTGAGGACTAAACATTTTTAATAACACTTTTTCAGAACCACAAATGAATGCCAGAGATTTTTCTCAGTTGGTAAACTGAGTTACTGCTTAGCCTGATGACCTGAATTCAATCTCAAAGAAACCCAGAATACTCCTAGAAATTTTTCTCTCATTTCTTCACTTGGACTGTGGCATATGCACACTTCCACACCAGCACATACATGAATAATATTTAAACCCAAATAAGTGCCATTGAATTTACTTGCAGCCAAACAACACTATGGATTTCATCTCCAAAACTCACATAGAAGTAGATAATAGACATCTTTAAATTGTCCTCTCATTGCAACATAGACAACATGGCACAGGTAAAAACACAAACATAGTTAAGCATTTTTTGTTGGATTTTTTATTATTATTAAGAATTTTTTTATTCATTTTACATACCAACCAAAGATCCCCCCTCCTCTCTCTTCCCACCTGCAGCTTTCCCCCACAACTCATCTCATCTTCCCACCTCCTCCAAGGCAAGGTTTCCCATGGGGAGTCAGCAGAGCCTGATACATTCAGTTGAGGCAGGTCGAAGCCCCTCCTTCCTGCACCAAGGCTCCAAAAGGTGTCCCAACATAGGCACTGGGCTCCAAAAAGCCAGCTCATGCACCAGGGATGGATCCTGATCCCACTACCTGGGGGTCCCACAGACAGTTAAAGCTAAAGAACTGTCTCACCCATCCAGAGGGCCTAGTCCAGTAGCATGGGAGCTCCACAGCTGTTGGTCCACAGTTCATGCATTTGTACTAGTTTGGCTGGCCATCTCTGTACATTTTTCCATCATGATCTCATTGTCCCTTGCTCATAGAATCCCTCCTCTCTCATCAATTGAACTCCAAGCTCAGCCTGGTGCCCAGCCATGGATCTCTGTATCTGTTTCAGTCACTGGATGAAGGCTCATGGGGACTCCTCAGTTATTGGTCCATAGTTCATGCATTTCCACTAGTTTGGCTGGTCATCTCTGTACTTTTTCCAATTGTGGTCTCGATATCTCTTGCTCATAGAATCCCTCCTCTCTCTCATCAACTGGATTCCTGGAGCTTGGCCTGGCACCTGGCCCTGGATCTCTGCATCTGCTTCCATCAGCCACTGGATGAGGGCTCTATGATGACAGAGCATTCAGCCATCTGATCACCAGAGTAGGACAGTTCAG
>CABHPR010000055.1:0-19233 GCA_902168415.1 Peromyscus melanophrys
CTTCTTTCTTAGCTGTTGTGATGGCTATTCATTGTAGTCACACTGACTACATCTGGATTAACAAAAACTCAAAGAATTGAGTATACTTGTGAGGGATATTTTTATGTTTTGAAATTAAATGTACATCTTTAATCTTGATCATTTGAGGTGAAACCAACCTTCAGCTTCTTGCTCACTGTGTACACCTTTAATCCAAGCACTCAGGAAGCAGAAACAGTTGGATTTTCCTGAGTTTGAGGACATCCTGGTCTACAGAATGAGTTCCTGGGGCTCACAGATAAACCCTGACTTGAAAACAATAAATAAATAAATAAATAAATAAATAAATAAATAAATAAACAAATAAATAATAAGCTACGTTTACGATCCACTCTTAATCTGGACTGAACCTCTTATGTGAGTCTACATAAATAAAGTATAATGAAGGAGGAAGCGCTCTCTCTCTCTCTCTCTCTCTCTCTCTCACTCTCTCTCGCTCTATCTCTCTCTCCTTCCTTGCCATAGCACAGATTACCAAGTTCATTCCTTTAGCAGCATTAGGGCCTACTTCCTGGTATTTTGTTGTATAGTGAAGACCAGCTGAAATATCTAGCCTCATATACTGAACTATTGGGCTCTTCATTTTGCCATTGGTAGGAGCCATTGTTGGATGACCTGGAAGACGGCATGTGAGATATTCTATTACATCAACTTTCTACATACATGGAGAGATTCATTCTACTAGCCCTGTTCATGTATAGAACCTTGAATAACACAGTTTTTTTTTCTCCTGTCCACTGAGGAAGATGTGCTGACTAACAATGCTGCTCATAACTTCATTGTTTCTAGTTCAGATATTCTGTAAGTATTAAGCTTTCAAAGAAGAGTACTCTTCATCGTTATTTAATTTTCCAACATTTTTTCTGAATTTCAAGAATAAAACTCATTAAGCAATAGAGCCATCATCCAGCTTTCTGAAGGGAGAAAGACCTGTTATCTTGTTTATGATCTGGTTCCTGCTCTTCTTTTCTGGTTTTCTAAAGTCCCTGTGACAAGCAGATAAAAAGCACATTCACCTGACCTGACCTCAGTGTGAAGCCATGTAAGAAACATCTCCTCTTGTGTGATTATATCTCTCTTTAGTTGTTAATATTCTCGGTACCCATCCACCTGTGTGACCAGGAATCCCTCCACCCCACATACTATAGTAGGCTGTACAAGCTAGCTAGCCACATTGTGTCTTGGAGGATAAAGGGGAAGTGCCTATGGAGGGCAGGAAGAAAGCAGGTCCCCTATTAGAGCCAGGGGCAGGTGCTATTTACATACAAATCACAGCTGATTCAGAAAAGCTCTGGGTCTGGGGTGGAAGGCAGGATCAGGAACCATTGTGCTGTGCCTTTAAGCACAGTTTAACCCTATGGGAGGTACTCCTGTCACTCAGGCTTCACTAGCCAATCAGGCGCTCCAGGTGTGTGCCAGTCAAAAGTTGTGCTGGGTCCTTCCTGCTGCGGGCTTCAGGCTTGGCTTGAAGAGAAGCTGGTGCCAGTGGTTTTGTGTGCTGTGCTGTGAGTTCTGCTGCAGGGAGCTGAGTAGAGAACATGGGAGAGCTGGAAAACCATGATATGGTGAGCTAGGGACTGCTGTCCCTAGACTGGGAGGAGTAGCCAGTTGAGCAATGGCAGCCAGTGTGGTGGGTCCTCCACTGGCTGGGTGGGAGCCAGTGTCTGGATGGAGAGTTTCACATGGTCTTGCCTGGTCCTTCCTGGTCCTGCTGTGCGTGCATGCTCCACTGTGGTTTTGTGTGGTCCTGTGTGGTCTTTTCAGTTTTGAGTCATGGTCTCTGATGTTGCTTGAGGTCGAATTGAACCCTGTCTGTAGCCCCATAGGGCATTGCCCTTGTTATCCTTATGACTAACCAACCTAAATCTTGGATTATACATCTGCAGCATCACAGAGTTCTAAAATTCCCAGTTTGAGTCACATTGTGGACTGTCCATTGCAGAACAGGGAAAAGATTTGTGTGTGGAGCATGGCTTCTCCCTTCAGACTGGAAGAAGAGGAACAGTGTACTGTGTACAGTACAGGGGGAAACAGACTAGACAATAGCTGGATCGGACTGGAGTTGAAGGCAGTAAGCTGCAGGGGTCTCCATTACAAAGAAGGACTGACAGGGTAGGGTGAGTGACTTTCTCTGTAATTTTCCTGCATGGATTAATTTCTTCTATATGAATGAAGCCAGACAGAATTGGTGGGTGTACAGTTTGGGGAAGATATCTTGAACTAGTAAGTATTCTGTTTCAAATTAGAGAACTCTCCTACTTAGATCTGTGCAATCCTGGTTGACACAGTTAACTCAGAGGTTTGAGACACAGGCCATTGGCTGTAACTCCATGTGTTACTTACAACAATCAGTGGCTAACACTTTTCATGAGACAAAGTCATACAGTGTCTTATTAATGGTATTCTCTCTATCAAAGTATTACCTACTCCATTTCAATGTCAGTATACCTAAGTGTCCTTCCAATTATTTTTATCATTATAAACATAAATTATTGGTATCATTTTTAAAATTCATTTTTTAAAAATGTATTACTGTAACTTTTTACTATTTAACAATGTTTTCCATTTTCAGAATCTCATTCCCTTTTTTCAATGCTATTTATTTATTCATCTATGCATTTATATCAGTTTAGAGCAGTGATTCTCCACATGGGGATCATTGCTCCCTCTGAGACATCAAATGGCCCTATCATAGGACTGGCCTAAGACCATCAAAAACCACAGACAGATATTTATATTATAATTCCTAACATAGCAAAAATGTAGATATGAACTAGCAGGGAAAATAATTTTATAGTTGAGGTGTCACCACATCATGAGGAACTGTATTAGTGGTTACAGCCTTAGGTAGATTGAGAACCACAGGTTTAGATCAGTGTATCTTGTAGTTTAGGCTTGCATCACACTATGTAATTGAGAATTGCTTTGGACACCGTCTTGCCTCTGCTGCCCAGTGCTGGAAGTACAGTCCTGAAACTCCTTCCAGGCTGTGTCTTGACTGATCTGTGGGAAGGAAAAATAGACCAGTGAATGAGTATCCTCCAAGTTCTTTAGATTTTATTGTGAATTTACAAATAAAGTGGGAACTGTGTGAGATTTCAATTCACTGACAAAGTGTAAAGCAAGTGTAGTCACAGCAGAGAAAGGATATGCAAGGAAGATCATGAAAGCTTTCCTGCTGTGACAGTAGTTGACATTAGCAATGAGTAGGTAAATCACTTTAGATGATCAATAAATGTTCTGACTGGCCATTTCTTCAGTCAACAGACCAGGCTACCTAGAATCTGGATAAAGAACTGTGTTTTAATGAAACCAAATTACTGTAATTATACTGTTTCAACCTAAGTAGTAGAACTGTATAAAATGGTACCGCCCTGCCTAATATGATTGTGTTTTCCAGGTTTACAATGTATACTCAGAGAGAAATAATGTGAGTAGTACTTGATATGCTCTAATGAAAATCCCTAGTCTCTGGAGCACATAGCCATGAAGCCTGTTTCAACTATTTAATAGTTTTTTTTTTATTATAATTACATTATTTGCACTGTATTATTTGCTGCCATCAATACCTTCCATAGTCCCTTGTATTTTAATCCATGGTCTCTTTTTGTTTAACAACAGATACAGTTTGAATGATACCTGTGTTTGAATGCACGACCTTCCAGTTATGAAGTACAGGGCTGTCTACACTGCACATTGACTGTGTAATGGAATGTGCACCTACAGGACCCTGTGCCTTGGAAGAGAAACAGGAAGTGTTCTGGAAGAATATAAGATTTTACTGAACATCAAATATTCCAGTTTAGGCTCCTGTCAGGCCGGCCAATTGTAGAAGGACCAACCAAGGAGGTTTTTTGCTCTCTGAGTCTTTTGATATCTGCTAATGTCCTGAAGCCCACCTGGGTGGTCTTAGCTAATGAGCGACTTTGGGAAGGCATAGCAATATGGAATACCAGAAGTAAGTAGCTTACAGGTTCTTTCCAGGATTCTCTTCTTGTTCTGATGTAGGGAGATGTAAGAATAACCACAAACCATGCCCTAGTGAGTGCAGGAGCCACGTCCCTAGACTAGACAGAGCAGGTTGGCTGATCTGTCAAAGCTGCTTGGAGTGTGATGGACCATGACAATTTTGTTGGTCCTTGTGGTGACCTGGGTAGTGGCCCTTGGGCTCTGAGCTCCGCTGAGTGTGGATTCCCTGGGGAGGGGGAGGCCATGCCATCCTAGCATGCGAGACTATGAGTTTGTAATATTACTGCCTCATGTTATAAAATTGAGAATTACTATGGTCACCTAATCTTGCCTTTGCTGCCTACTGCTAGGAACACAGTCCCACAATTCCTTCCATTCTGGGCCTTGACTGGTCAGTGAGAAGGAAAAATAGACCAGTTAATGAGTGACCTCCAATGTCTCTGACTTTTAGTGGGGACTTGTAAATGAAGAGGGACCTGTATAATTGTTAAGTTCAAAGACTATCTTTGAAGCTGGTAGAGTCACAGTGCAGAAAGGGAGAGGCAGGATGGAGGTTGAGATCTTTCCACTTCAACAGTAGTCAAGATTAGCAATGTGTCATTAGTTAATCTATTTCAGATGCTCCATAAATGTCCTGATTGTTCATTATTGGGATTCATAGACCAGGGAAGTCATGAATCTGGATAAAGGACTGACATTATCTTGAACCCAAGTTTCTATATTTACAGTAGTTCAACCGAAATAGATCTGTGTATAATGTTGTGGCTGTGCCTAACTGGATTGTTATTTTTCTGGTTTTAGATGTTAACCATGATACAAAAGTTTTGAGAAATCTTTGACGTGCTGTAATATAAATTCCTAGTCTCTGGAGCCCATGAACATAAAGCTTGTTTCAACTGTTCAATATAATTTTTTGAGATTATAATTTCATCATATCCACATTCTCTTTTCTATTTCCAAGCCCTGCTATAATCCCTCATTGTTTTCTAATTCACAGTTTATTTTTCTTTAACAAACGTTAAACAGTAACAACAGTTAAACAATAGCAATAGTTACTGTGTGAATATGACCTATGGATGTTGGCAGTTGTCCCAGCTACAAGGCAATGGGTCGGCTGCACTGCACATTTAGTGTGTAATAGAATGTGCATAAAAAGGACCCTGTGTTTTGGACAAGGATCATGATGTGCTCTAGGAGAGTGGAAGGATGTGTACTAAAATACAAACTTTCTGGACTAGGGCATGTATGCTGGGCTGGAAGGGCAGAGCTGGAAGGACTGTGTTTTATGAATCATTTGATCTCTGATCACTCAGTAGGGGAGTTGTTAATATTCTGAGGCCTAGCTGGGTGGCCCTAGACAATGAGGGCCTCTGGGAAGTCTTAGCAATTAGGAGTACTAGTTAGTGGTGGGTAGCTTTCAGGTTCTGTCCAGGATTCTCCTCTGCTTCTGCTGTAGGGAGTTGTAAAGAAGACCACAAGGTATGCCATGGTGAGTGTAGAGTGTTCATAGCAGGTCTGCTGAGCTGTCAATTCTGTTGGGATTTGCATCAACCATGAGCCAGACTGTGGTTCTGCTGGTCCATATGGTGACCTGGGCAGTGGTCCTTGTCCTCTGAGCCTCACTGTGTGTGGATTTCCTGGGGAGAGAGAGACTCTGCAGTCCTGGCATGGGAGGATATGATGCTTGTAGTGTCACTGCCGAGTGTGCACACACAGGCATGCTTTCAGTGTGTAGTGGGAAGACAGAATTTCTAATATATGATTAGAATGCTTCTAAGGTTCTGCCACCACCAGACACAATGGTGTGATTCTGTAAAGTTTATTTCCAGGGGACAAAAGGAGTTTCTGATATTCTCAGGTGTGCATGATGTTGGGTGGGTGGAAAGGGCAGAATCCATATCTTCTGCCATCATCCATGTGACAAGAAGCATTCATAAATAATAAGAAGTCTCTGTGTCATGATTTTTAGCTCATTCACAGCATAAAAGGAAACCCGCTGCATGCCCCCACTTACTTCATTTAAAATTGGTTGTTTCTCTTTTATTTATTATGTCTATGCTCATGAATAAATATGAGCTACTGAGTCCATTATTTCTTCTCATTATTTCCTCTATTTATATGACTTAAGGGGAGAACACTTTGTTTTGGATAACCAACTAGGGTGCTGACATCTGGGAAAAACAATTTTCCCTCTCAATAGTCATTAGTCTCCTACAGTACTTTTTCTAGAAAGAGGGTCTCATTAGATCTCCCTAAACTTTGAATGTTAGTATATGTACTGGCCATGTTTGCTTCTCTACCTGAGATCTTTTTGCAGATCTTAGGGTCTGTCTTCCATGCTAGCTGTGGCTTTGTCTTCCCAGCTTCCTGCTCTGTAGGTTGAGGTCTCCTCCTCCAGGGCCCTGTGGTTTGCAGTGGATGGGCTGCCTTGCTCTCTCTACTGGTCTTGATCTTAGAGCAGGTCCAGAGTTTAGCTGCCGAGCACTCCTCATTCTGCCTCTTTCCTCAAAACTGAAGTCACCACACAATTCCCATGTCCTCTGAGTCAGGCTAAGAATAATGTCTGGAAGGGCATTTCCAGGGAAGAGGAATGTCTGTGAACATGTTCTATAGGTATGTCTGTGAGGGACTTGCCTGGGGTTGCATCTGGAGATTGCTGTGCTTGTGAGGAGAGACGTGGAGGAATTTCTGTTCAGTTTGCCTCAGGGAGAGGGTATGCATAGTAGGTGATTTGTGGGTTTGGCCCGGAGAGGCAGGGAGTTGGGGCTGTAAAAGCTCACAGATCCTGTGCACTAAGCCAGCTCTGTTCTTTCCTATCTCAGTTATCTGTAGAGATGAAGGAGATGTTCATGGAGTGTCACCTGGCCTGATCATTTGGAGCCCTAGAACTTGTCCCTGGAATCCCCCAGGACCTGGATCTAGGTGGACAAGGAGTCAACAAAGGCTGATGATGAAACCCAGAGATGTGGAGGTTGTAGTGCTGCTGCTGTAGTTGTTAGGAGTAGCAGGATGCTGGAACAGTGCAGGGACAGCTTGCCATAGTCATAGAGGTGACAATTTGATGCAGGAAATGTGATCCAGGAATCCACCTACCCTTTTTAAGGATCTTCCTGCTACCAGGTCGCCTTCTGATTCTTTAGTCTCTAAGATACTCTCCAGACACTTCTTTGAGTGCTACTTTACTGAGTGTTCCAGGGGGTCACCATTGCATTCGGAGACTTCAGATACTGCAAGAGTCTTGGATGTTCCTGAGACAGCATGGGTGATCCTCATAGGTAAAACTGGTAATGTTATAAGGCAAATAAACTCATAACTGTTGTTTTGTGGCATTTCTATTTTGTATTTAAAAATCTAGTTATATTGGTTATTGTCAGAATTATGGAGCTGGTTGAAATTATAAATTACTGCTATTCCTAGAAATTTTGGTTAGACAAGTCAGGATTGGTCAATTGTTTGGAAGCTCTCTCATTTAGAAAACTGCCATATTTTGAATTATGAGCCAATGGTATAGAATGAAATGTTTACTGGAATTGGTTTTAAATATTCAATGTAAATTAGTTTATATTTGTTTTATCTATTCCATATATTCAACATATATTATTCATTAAACTACACAGTATGAGTTTGAGGCTTGCTGGAGCTTTGTAATGAGATCTTGTCTCAAACAGCAGAACAAAATTATATTCAACTATATTTCTCTGTGTATGTGTGTGTGTATGTGTGTGTATGTATGTGTTTGTGTGTGTGTATGTGTATGTGTGTGTGTGTATGTGTTTGTGTGCGTGTATTATTGATAAAGGTCTTTGTCTCATATTCACCATGAAGACCAAATTCAAGGAGATCTGCCTGGCTCTGCTATCATACTTGGTCTATTCATTTCTGAGAATAATTTGACATGGACTAGTGGCTCACACCAAAAATGACTTTAAGAGATATTGTCCTGAACTTGAGTATCTCTGCAGAGCTTAAGCTGGGATGCTTCAGTGCATTTTGGAAAATGATTTCAGGATGAGTCAATACAAATCAGATTTGGGCTGATTGGCTATGGCGCATGCCTTAAATCCCAACACTTGGGAGGCAGAGTCCTGCAGATCTCTCTGAGTTCGAGTCCAGCCTGGTCTACAGAGTGAGATCCAGGACAGACACCAAAACTACATGGAGAAATCCTTTCTTGAAAAACCAACAACAAAAATTATCCAGTTTTGTCTACATTTGGGATTATCAATATGCAATCAGTGAATCAGGAATGGGTCATCTATCATTGTCCCAGTTGACCATTTCTTCTGTTCCAGAGACCAGAATCCTTGGCCTGGAGATGTACATGTCTTCATTGAAATATTGGGTCTGTGTCAGGACAGAGATTCTATTCTCTTAATCAAGGGCCTTTTTCTCTTAACAGGTCTTCTTTACTACATTTAACTTCGCCCCTTCTTGGCCCCTAGTATCACTTATCATCAGAGATCAGAACTCCCAAACACTTGAAACTGCTAAGAGTCCCAGAGACAGTTCTGGCTTTTAGTCAAAAAACAACTGGTTACATTACTTTTTTTTTTTTAACCATAAACTGCATAGTTGAATTTTTCCTTCAGTTCTTATCCCACGTCCCTCTGCAGAGGTAACACTAACTGAAATTATCAGATTGAAACAATGACTGATCTGGCTTCTTCCCAATGAATTTGGTTTACCAGGTGGCAGTATTGGGATATCCTTCCATTGTCCTCTTGTAAAGTCCAAAATCTCAGATATAGACAGAAGTAGAATTCCTTTACTGGTGTCTGGAAAGAATTAAACTTTCCAAAGTCCATAAGACATTTTGATGGGCTCACAATGGCACCCATCTATTAGATGTTTCCCTTTGACCTTTAGGTTTGATCTCCAGTGATGAAGCCACAATCAGTTTTCACACTCTTTTATAGCTGTTTCCTAACCAAATGTCCCTTCCCATGTTGCTTTTGTATAGGGAAAGAAAAAGTATTCAGTGTCGTTTAGATACAAGAAAGTGATTGTCAAACTTTGCCAAGACAAGGTGGGATAGTCCTTAAAATTTTTTCTGCTTCATATGAAAGTCTGTCAGATATGCTAGGCCTGTAGGACAAAATTGGATCCCCCAATGTTACAGAGGAATCTTTGGTGTCTTTCCAGGCACCCAGCTCTTTCTGTCATCTCTTAAGTTTTTTTTGTTTTTTTTTTTGTTTTTGGAAGTTGTTTGCTTGTACTTCCTGCATACGTAGGTATTATTATTTACTTCTTGGGTCTTTGATAGAGTTTTCTGTCTTTCTTTTTTTTATATAGACACTCAGTGCTATACAATTTTCTCACATCACCACTTTTGTTGTGTCCTTTAAGATTGGGTATGAGGTGTAATTATTTTCAAAGAGTCCTAGAAACTCTTTATTTTCCTTTTTTATTTCTGTCTTGACCCACTTTCTTCAGTACAGTGTTGTTCAGTTCTCATGAGTTTTTAATTTTTTTTTTATATTCAGGTGTTATCCATAGTGGTCTGATATTATGCACAGAGTTATTTAAATTTTCTTGTATCTGTTGGGACTTGAATTGTGTCCAAGTGTCTAATCACCTTTGGAGAAAACCCCATGTGGTGCTGAAAGGAAGGTGTATTCTTTTGTTTGGTTTGAATGTTCTGTAGTATCTGTTTGGATCTTACTGCTTATAAAATCCATTAGCTCCAATATTTCTCTGTTTTTTGTCTAGATGACATGTCCATTGGTGAGAGTGGGGTATTGAAGTCTACCACTGTCAAAACCTGTGTGAGAGTCAATGTGTCATTTAATCTGTGGAAGTGTTTCTTTTACAAAAGTGGATGACCTTGTGTTAGGGGCATAAATATTAATTGAAATGTCATATTGGTGGATTTTCCTTTGATAAATAATGAATGCTCTTCCAATGTCATTTGATTAATTTTTGTTTGAAGTTTATTTTAGTAGATAATAAAATGGCTGCACAAACTTGCTTCTTAGTTCCAATTGCTTTAAATATGTTTTCCCAGCCTTTGCCTTTTAGTAATCTCCATCCTTGATGTTGAAGTGTGTTTCTTGTATATGGAAGAAGGATGGACATTGTTTTTGAATCCATGCTCTTAATTTGTGTCTTCATTTGGGAGTTGAGTCATTTGATATTGGGAGATATCAGGAATAATGATCATTAATTCCTGTTATTTTGTTGTTAGTAATGATGGTAGTAAGTGAATGAGTGTATGCTTATTTGTGTTTTCCTTCTTTTGGTTTTGCTAATGTGAGATTATTTATTTACTGTTTTTTTTCATGTGTGTAGTTAGCTTCCTTGGGAGGGATATTTTTCTAAGAATCTTCTGTAGTGCTGGATTTGTACATAGATACTGTTTAAATTTGACTTTTTCATAAAATAAGTTATTTTCTTTTTTTTGGTAATTGAAAATTTTCTGGATATAGTAATATGAGATGGCATCTGTGTTTACTTAGAACATGCACCACATGTGTCCAGGCTCTTATGGCTTTTAGAATCTCCATTGAGAAGTTAGGTATAATTCTCATAGGTCTGCCTTTATATGTTGCTTGTTCTTTTTCCTTTGCATCTTTTAATATTTTTCTTTATTCTCTATGTTTAAAGATTTGGTTATTATGTGATGAGGGGACTTTCCTTTCTGACCCAGTTTATTTGGTGTTTTACATGCTTCTTTGTACTTTTATCAGCACCTCCTTTAACTTAGGAAAAATTAAACATATGATTTTATTGAAAATATTTTCTGGACATTTGAGTTATGTTTTTTTTAATCTTTCCTCTACTCCTATCATTCACACGTTTGGTCTCTGCATAATTTCCCAGATTTCTTAGTTGTTTAGCATGAAGGAATTTTTATTTTTAACATTCTCTTTGACTGATGTATCCATTTCTTCTATTGTATCCCCAGGGTCTGAGATTCTCCCTTGCATTTCTCTATTCTATTTGTGAACCTTGCCTCTGTAATTCCTGTTTGTAGTTCTAAAGTTTTCATTTCTGGAATTCCTTCAGTTTCTGGTTTTTTTATTGTATTTATTTCTCTTTTCAGCTCTTAAACAGTTGTATTTGTTTCCTTTAACAATTTATTTGTTTTATCTTGGCTTTAATTCAGTTTTTTTTTTTTTTTGGTTTTTTCGAGACAGGGTTTCTCTGTGTAGCTTTGCGCCTTTCCTGGAATTCACTTGGTAGCCCAGGCTGGCCTTGAACTCACAGAGATCCGCCTGCCTCTGCCTCCCGAGTGCTGGGATTAAAGGCGTGTGCCACCAACGCCCGGCTTAATTCAGTTTTTTATTGGTTTAATCCAATTGTTTGTGTTTCCCTATCTTTTTTTGGAGGAGTTTATTGATTTTCTTCCATTGTTTGTTTGTGCTTTCATGAATTCATGTAAGCTATTCATTTTTTATGGGCCTCTATCATCTACATATATTTGGTTTTAAGTTTTTTTTTCTTGTACTTCAACTATTTCTAAGTATTTAGGGCCTGTTGTGGTAGGATAGTTGGGTTCTGAAGGTGACATACTGGCCAGGCTTTTATTAATTATGTTCCACTGCTGGGCCTCTGGGTTTATGGTGATAATAGGTCTAGGTGCTGGTTTATGACATCATCTTTGTTGGATGGGAGTTTTGTTCCTGGGTTTGTATTTGTTCCCTGAAGTTTCAGAGTGTGTGTTGAATGAGTGTTACCTTTTTCCTGGCATTCTTAGTTGGTGTGTTCAAGGGAGAATGTTTGGTGTTGTTGGGAAATGGGAAAAGAGGAATGCAGGGGAGATGATCTTCAGATGCACTGGAACCATGGAAAGGGAAGAGAGTAAGCTACCTCTGATGTTCCACTCCATTGATAGGAGCAAATTTTGAAATCAGGTGTGGGGTAAGAGACAATGTCGTAGATCTGCAGACATTGTAACGGGTCATCTGGAAGATGTGGTGAGTAAATGACCAGAGGGTATCCACCCCAGTTGGGTGATGGGACTCAGATATGAGGTGAGTAGGGAAAGGTAGGTGGGGATGGTCTATGGAATGCACAGGAGATAGGGAAAGAGAGAAGAGAAGCTGCAGCTGAAGTTCTGTTTCAACCTGCAGGGCAACCCTGAGTATTGGATCCCTGAGAGTGGAGAAGGTCTGTGGATAGTCTTCCTGGTTCCATGCCCTACATCTTCATACTGATTCATTAAGTTCCCAGGGATCATTTATTTACTTATTTAGGCTTCTGTTGTGGTAATCTGTGAAAGACATCTAGTTTTTTGGGAAAAAAAAGTAATATTTGGGCTGAAAATGTCAGTTAGCAAGTATTCTTCTTGGGGGAGTTCAGATATGAGCACCCAAGTTTGGAGGCTTATAATCAACTGCTATTCCAGATCCAGGGGATCTGACATGCTCTTTGTTCTGTCACCTATGCACACATGGAAAATATTCTTTCTCATACATACAAATATACACATACAATGGGTCTAGACTTGTTTTCAAAAGCTCTTATGACTTATAAAGCAATTAGAGAAATCAGGTTGCTTTAAATATATAATAAAATCAAACAATATCTTTTAAAAACTACTGTCTTTCATTTATTTAAAAAAAAACAATTCATTTCCTCACTCTGATACGGGTTTACATCTAATCTTAAATCATAAGAATCAAAATTATTTCTAAATTTCCTAACAGACATCCTTTTCTTTATCAAAGGAGAATGAGATAGTATTAGTAGCCAAAACTATTTTCTACAATGTAGAAATATGAGGCTTAAAATGAATGATTCCAATTTTGGTGGAGTAGTCTTCTCACCCAATCCATTTTCTATTATTTGTGAAGGAGAGAACTGGGGTGCACAGGGTGAGTGGTGGTCAGCGATTTCTCTCTTTTTTTTTTTTTTGATTTTCATTAGAAACTTATAATTCTTTTTCAAGGGACAATGTTATATCTGTAGGTCTGTCTTTTTGTCCCCTTTTATCAGTGGTGCTATCTGTATGGTGTGAGTTTTTATTAGTTATGATATAGTTATATTGTTTCTCTGGCAAATGATGGAACTTCACTTATTTTTATTTTATGGAAAATTGCTATATTATGTTAGGAGTTCCTTAGGTTTTTGATTTGGAGACTTTCTGTGGAGGAACAATTTTAGTTTTTTTCTTCTTGATCTTAGAAACTTGTATTTCTTCATTTCTTGGTGTCTCTGTTTTGCTACTTGTTATCATCATCATTTTTTTTCTCTTTAAGTTATTGATGTAGTTGATTCATTGAGTTTGGGTTTGTAAAGTCTCATATATTATTGTCTCTGTCTCCTATTTACTTTCAGATGTCAACATTTCCATGCTCACAGTCACCTTTGGGAACATCTGTTGAGGATGTGCCCCATCAGAGTAGCTAGTTGCTAAGTTTTTGAGAGATTTTGTTGATTGATGATTTATGGGTGATGGCCCTTCCACTGAGTGTGCAATATCCCTAAGAAAGTTGGCCTGCACTAGATAAGACAGCAAACGTGGCATAAGACAATGCCTATATTAGATAGAAAGCCTGGAAACAAAGATTCCTCATGGATTTTGCCTTCAGGTGCTAGATTGAATTTCTATCCTAAACACCCACAATGATGGATTGTGATCTGGCAGAATGTGCCAAATAAGAATGCCTGTTACCTGAGGTGCTTTTGTGTAGAGAATTGAATCAGAGAATGAAAAAAGCAAGTTATAACAGAATGTGGTAAGCCAAAAGTGATTTTGTTATTCAAAGGTCCTGGGAATGGTGACTTTTGGGGGAATGTTGAACATATCAAAATTTAGATGGCAAAAGACATAGAAAGCTGCATATAGAGCTTAATTGGTCATTCTTATAGTACTTTAAATAAAATACTGTTAAAAGTATTGCAAACAGTGGAGGTAGAGTCAAAGGATTTCAGTGGGAATTAAAATAGAGGTCATTTATGTGATATTTTTACCCCTAACTTTTCTTATTTTCCCATGCCCTCAAGAAATTAAGAAGGCAGAATTAAAAAAAAATAATGGGGCTCATTTCTTAGATGGAACATTGACTCTCTTGGATAGCTATTACTTATGATTCACTCAATACTATATTAAAAAATCAAGAGGTGGATCATAAATAAATGAAAATTTTACAGGTTGTAGAGAAAAAGAGCACTATAAATTTGCAGAAGGTAGTCAAATGCTGAACAGAGTCAGGAGTGTTCAGGGAGATAATCACCATTAAAAAGAAGGCCCTTACTCTACACTGGAAGCCTAGCAAGGTGCCCTGAAGGTAAGAATTGATCCTTATATGCCCTCAGTTAATGGAGGGATTGGGAAAAGTGATTGCCAGTCCCAGGAAACAACTTTATTCAAGGCCTGCTGCAACTCTGGTCCAAGCATGTCAGAGGCCATCACAACTTAGAAACCAAATTTAGGGGAATCATTGATGTTGACCTGGTTCTGGAGACCAGAATGATATAAAATTTAAGATTGTACATTTTTAGTCTGCATTTTCAGGTCAACTCTGTTGTAGGCATCTGTGTTTGGAATGGTAAGAGCTCCAGTGAGAAGACTGAGTTCATTGCATGATACTATGTGGATAAAACCTGAGTTGTGTTTTGAGACCATAAGATGTTGAAATAATTAAGCTATGAAATATCTTACATAGAGAGCTAGCTGCATATATGGAGTGGAAGTAACCATAGAGAGAGATGTATGGGAAGTTGTGGAGAGAGAGCCATCTAAGCCCTTTGAAAATGAAGCCTCATGTCTCTGACACAGAGCTAGCTACCAGATTCAATGGTTGCCCTGCTGGATTTCAGTCTTCCCTTGGTCCAATCTTTCCTCACTGTGTCTTAGTTCCTTTCCTTTGGGGTGGTAATGGCTTTTCTGTGCCCATTTATTTGTTTTAATATTTAAATTGTTTTCTGATTTTCTAAGATGCCACAGTCAAGAATTTGGCTTGAGTGTCAAAAGAGACTTTGGACATTTCAACAGTGTAGGGATTGTTGCAGACTATGAGAATCATTGAAGTGACTAAATGCATTTTCTTCATGGATAACCCTTGAGCCTATAGTGACCTGGGTGAGAATCCAGTTAATTGAAAAAAAAAGATAGGATGAGGTATTTGAACATGTGTCTCTTCTTGATGACTTTTTTTGGGGTACTTATGGAACCACTCTGGATAAAATATCTCATTTGGGGTTGTGATATGTGTTTCTATAGCCTCAACCCATTTCCTTTTCTATGTTTCTACTGTGTTGTGGTTGAAATGAATCAGCCAGCTTCCTTCTTGTGATGCCATTACTTCACCACCAGTATAGATAGTATCACTAAATCATACAAAATACAAGTGATGGAATTGGTATTCAATGCTAAGCCATGTTCCTAGCCTGAATTTTTTTTTAAGATTTATTTATTTATCATGTATTCAGTGTTCTGCCCACATGTATGTCTGCAGGCCAGAAGAGGGCACCAAATCTCATTACAGATAGTTATGAGCCACCATGTGGTTGCTGGGAATTGAACTCAGGACCTCTGGAAAAAGTCAGTGTTCTTAACCTCTGAGCCATCTCTCCAGCCCCTGAATTCTTTTTTAATTAGTTGTTTCTACTTTTGTTTCTGAAGAAAAGCTTTGACTGAGTAGCTCTGACTATCCTAAAGTTGCTCTGTAAACCAAGTTGGCCTCTAACTCAGAGATTCACCTGACTCTTTTTCCCACATGCTGAGATTAAAGGTTGTTCAACACTCCAGGTTTTTTTAAAAATATATATTATTGGGTGATGGTCCTAGAGTATATGTTTTTGTACATGTCAAGCATATGTTGTATTGCTGAGCTTTACCCCCCAGTTTCAATTTTGAAATTCAGCAGAGGATACCATTCTCTTCCTAGATGAAGTGTCTGGGCCTTCTGAGTCATTAGATAACAATTGTGTGACATTCTTCTTGCTTTCTGTGTTTGTTCTGATGTTTTTTTTTAATGAACATAATTCTTTTGTTTATATACATGGATATGCACCACATTTACACATATCCACACAGTAGTCCAAATAGAGTCTTAGAACCCACAAGCTTGGAATAATGAACAGTTGTGTGATTCCCCCATGTAAGTACTGAAAATTGAGGCAATCTAGATGCAAGATCAATAAGAGCACTTAACTTCTGAGCCATCTCTCCTTCCCTGTGTTAATTATTTATGACCAACATTGATATTTCCAATGTTATCATCTTTCTATTTGTAACTGTTTAAATGCACAGTTACTTTTAGTAAGATTCATTAAAGTACAGTTTAAACTGGAGCAATTCAGGTTTCTGGAAGATGAATACAGAACTGGAGTGAATGCCAAATTCTTTGTAAAACTTCAGTTAAAAAAATCTCTGAGTTCATCTTATCTTTTTTGTTCATTTGAATGGAAGTTTGCAGTGAAGATGGTTTCTTAATATTTACTTCTTGCTCTCCTATAACTGAGTGCATAGACTTGCTAACTTTCACCTCAGAAGCACATATACATGCTTCTACCTTCTAAGTTCTGGTATTAAAGACATGAGTTTATATACCCAGCTTACAAATCTTCTTTGTAGTTAATAATTGTTTATACAATTTCGCTGATGTGTGCTCAGTACTGTTGAAGTGTTTGCTTGTCTCTCTATCTCTGTTAATAGGCATTTTTCTTGCAAGGTGATATCCTGTTCAAAACATTCAGAAATAATAGAGGATAACTTCCTATTCAGTTTCTTTGTAAAGTAACTTGATGATTTCATTGTAATATCTGAGTTACAGAATATGTGTGGCAATCACCAGAATTGGATGACTATATTGTCAAATAAGCACACATTTACTATGTTGTATCATGCTTTTAGTTTTATACATGTGGGTGGCATATTTATATATGACATATTTTAGAATGCAGTGACATATAACGATGTGCATGTTGACATCACTCATGAAGAATGGGCATTGTTTGACCCTTCACAGAGGAATCTCTACGAAGATGTGATGCTGGAGACCTATATGAACCTCACTGCTACAGGTAATACTGTAATTTTTCTTCACATTTTAAATAAGGGGACACCAATTTCTTGGTTATTGATGCTCTTCTGTAATTCTGATTGAGAATGAGGAAGAATGAGGTGAATAAAACAGGCTTGGTTCTTAGGATCACTGAAGATAGTAATGTAAACTTTTCAGTTTCCTGTAATATTTCATACATTTCCTTGTTTGATATTTCAGGCTACAATTGGAAGGATCTTGAAGTTGAAGAACATTGTCAAAGTTCTCAAAAACATGGAAGGTAATTTTCTTGTGCAAGCTGATACAAATGGATCTCCGTATATATTTAACTTATCTGGAAGTTTTAAATAAATGAAACGTTGTAAATAAACACAGCTTAAAATGCATTGATGATCATTACATGCTCATGAACACACATGCCTCAATGGCAGGTAAGTGAATTGTGTTTGCAAGTCATTCTTTTAAGAAGGAAGACAAGGAATCAATGCCTTAACAGAAATCATCATTTGAATAATAGCTTCATCAGAACTATGCTGTACAAGTGACAGTCCATTTAGTTTCATACTATTCAAATTACAAAAGGTATACTCACTGAATGCATGATAAGAATATGTACACAACTATTGACAAGAAAATAATCCATAGTGAAAGCACTGTTACTAAAAAAGTTATTCTGTCTTTGCTAATTTTAATTAGATAGGTAGTTAGAGTCAAAAATTAAGGGGGGGTGTTGTACAGAAACATTAATCCCTATACCACATGTTGATGTAAAAAAGAAAGTCCAACTGTAAATAAAATATGGAAACCTTCTTGTTATTCTTTCTTTAATAGTTATATCATATGTCACTTTGGATACCAGCCATATGAACATAAGAATATGAAAAGAAGTAATGTACATCTCTCAATCTCAGAACAATTACAAAACATGTAGTAGCCCATGGTAAAATTAGCCCTGACCATAAAGGAAGTGTCAAAAAGCCAAGAAAGGCCAGTGAAAGAAAATCAATTTGTCCCTGTAATCAGGACCATCTCTGTCCATAGCCCACAAAACTGGCCAATCTCTGGGCAGAAAAAAAAGTGATTGGTTGACTCCATCCCCAAAACATCCTATAAAACTTCCCTGCCTGGTCAATGTAGAGTTGTTCTCTCCACCCTGGTAGAAGCAGCTATTCTCCTGGACTCCTCATTCCCAAATAAATCTCTTTCTCAAAAGAGATTTGGTTGTGAAGACCTTCATTCACTGGTGCACAGAAGATCCTTGTTGGGATGTCCCAAGTTGAATTGAGCAGGTGGGTGCTGAATAGAAGACCCTTGCTGAGATTCCCCCATAGTGGTTTGAGCAAGGAGGTGCTGAACAGGATAACCTTACTGAGATATTCCATAGTGGGTTGCACAAGGAGGAGCTGAACACTATAACCTTGTTGAGAAGTCTCACAGTGGATTGAGCAAGGCGGAGCTGAATGGAAGGTCCTTGCTGAGTAGACAGAGCAAAAGAGCTGAAAAGTAACACTTTTGTCTTGAGCCAGTGGAGATTGCCACATTTTTGTAATTTCTATGGCCAGAGAAGCAGGGCTTTGCTAGGAAGCCCCCTTAAGTGGGCGCTGAGCAAAGCTCAGTTGTAGTGGCTCTCCAGGAGAGGAGGAGGATTGCTATATTCTGCAGGGTGACCATCACATATCACACAAGGTATAGCCTGACTTTCCCGAAGAGTCAGGATACCCTTCCCTGTTGAAGCACTTCCAGGCCTGACTTTCCTGAGAAGTCAGAAAATCTTCCCTCCAGGGTTGGGCTAAACAGCTCCAGGTTTCCAAGATATATATATAAATATGAATTCATGACCTTCATGTGTCAGTCTCCTGAGTAAATGTCTAAGGGTAGATAATTTACTTCCAACAATGATTTTCTCAAAACATTTTTACAGTGTTAATGGTAAAATACTTAATAGAGAATATAGAAACATTAAATACTTATGTGTGTATCCAAAGAAACATTTTCATAGCTGGAAGAAATTTAATAATTTAAGTTAATCAGTAATCAACTGAATATTTTACAATAGAACTTGATGTATTATGTATATGTATATATTATTTGAAGTTCCATGCATCTTCATGTCCTCAACAGTTATCCATTTGGCATAATATCTTGAAGTATTGCTTTCAAAAAGAATTTTAGAGGTGCCAGATTATGTAATAGCAGTGACATTTACTTTAAAAAAGCCTGGTGTGTGTGTGTGTGTGTGTGTGTGTGTGTGTGTGTGTGTGTGTGTGTGTGT
>CABHPR010000056.1:0-11391 GCA_902168415.1 Peromyscus melanophrys
GAGCAATGTGCTGCCTGCTTCTCATAAATCCCACACAAGTGCTTGGCAGCAGGGCCTCCCAAAAGAGCCATGCCTCTGTTTGTTGTTAGCACTGAGTTTACCCGAAAGAAGGCTGTATCAGGAAGTTGCATTTGACTCTGTTTGTGTGTGTTTAGAACCTTTTGTGAGTTTTTGTTTGTTTCTTTCTTTTTGTTTTCTGTGTGTAGCTCTGTCTGTTCTGGAACTCACTCTGTAGATCAGGCTGGTTTTGAACTCACAAAGATCCACCTGCCTCTGCCTCTCTGAGTGCTGCGATTAAAGGCGTGTGCCACCCTGAACCTTTTCTTAAGCATTCTCAGGTTTTATGTGGATATATGTGTTCCCACATTGAGTGCCATATGTAGGCAGAGTTTCTCTGTGTCTTGGCAGTTGCTCCCAAATAACCACACAGAAACTTATTAGTAACTATAAATGCTCAGCTGATAGCTTAGACTTGTCTCCAGCCAATTCTTACATCTTAAATTAACCCATTTCAATCAATTATGTGATACTATGTGGATCATTGCTTATTACCTCATTTTGTACATGTCCTGCTCCCTCTGTGTCTGGCTGGAGACTCCTCTGACTCTGCCCTTCTTCTTCCCAGCATTCTCTCTGCCCCAATAATCCTGCCTAGCTATCAGCCAATCAGCTTTCTATTAACAATGAGAGCAATACATATTTACAGTGTACAAAGATTGTTCCATAGTAATCTGGTTTGAGGCCTCTGGTTTCTCCTACACTATCGATGCTGGGTCCTCACTAGGACTCTTCCTGGGTATCCTGTTGTTGCCCTGTGTTGTGGAGATCCTGCAGCTTTGGGTCTGCAAGTCAGGTTCCTTCACATGCTCCGGCAGGTCATAGATGGGGTGGATGTTGGGACAACCCAAGTTATAACCCTGGGTCTGGGCCCGAGTAGCTAAGGGTTGGTCTGCCAGATGAGAAATGGGGACAGCTCTCCCATGTTTATAATTTGGGGGCTGGCTCACCTACACCTGCGCTAATAGGGTTGGTTTTCCTGCTTTTATGACCACTGGGCCAGCTCTCCCACCTGCCCCGGGTGTTGGTTTTAGTTCTTATATTTGTCATTAATTCACTTTGAGCTGCCTTTTATGAGTTGGAAGCAGGATCCCAACTGGGTCCTTTTGCTTGTGCAAAACTCTTTGTTCCCACACTGTTGGTTGGGGAGATGTTGAGGGAATCCCTGCAGGTTCCATACAGGGAAGCAAACCACCAGAAGAGATAAGAATGAAAACTCCATCAACTTGGATCAGACTTTGTGGAGTCTAATAACAGGCAGTTTATTCACAAGGTATTTAAGCCCAGTATAATTTGGGAAAAAAAAGTTTCCTGGTGCAATACAATCCCCATTGCACAAGGAAGCATAATTACATTGAAACTCAACTTGGGGTACATGTCATTTCCTCCAAGAAGATGGGTTCTGGAGATAGGCTAGCTGTACTAGCTTAAGTGACTGAGGGTCTGGCCTGATCTTGTTCATACAGATAGTGTAGAGGTCATTTGGGATATTAGCAACCTCTGTACTAGTTGGGGGAGCCTCTGGCTATTGGGTCATTTAGATTACTAACCACATCCAGTCTTGGTTGTAGGAGCTTCATATGGCCTGGCCCACCAGATAACACAGATCACCTGGGCTGTTAATCACTTCCAATTCTCAGCTTTCTGAGTGGTAGAACAGGTTTTTCATCTTTCCCATTGGAAAGACAATCCTGCATGCTTAACCTTCCTTGTTTCTCTGGAGATCTGTGGGCTCCAGGACGTTCATGCTACACTCCCAACAAGATGTCTTATTTATTTTGTGAGTCTAGAGAGCAGCACAGGGCTTCCCCTATGCTCTACAACCAGCAGATGCTGCAGATGGCAGGTTCTTCATGGATGTGCTTCATAAGAAGATGTCAAGATCTTGGCCGGGCGGTGGTGGCACACGCCTTTAATCCCAGCACTTGGGAGGCAGATGCAGGCAGATCTTTGTGAGTTTGAGGCCAGCCTCATCTACAGAGCGAGATCCAGGAAAGGTGCAAAGCTACACAGAGAAACCCTGTCTTGAAAAGCCAAAAAAAAAAAAAAAGATATTAAGATCTCTGAGAAGTTTTGTTATGAAAATATCTAAAAATCACAGCACACTTGAGAACACCCACTCGGGACTCTTGAGTGATGGAAACTATGTGCTGCTTTCCAGATCAACTCTTTGCTAACTTGGACAAGTTCCCAAGCCTGAAAGAACTGTCTGTGAGACTAGATGGCATACCAGATGTGCTTTTGGTCATCCCTGGGGATTTCCCAAACCTACATCACATGGAGAAGTTATCCATCCAAACTTCCACAGAGTCTGACCTCTCCAAACTGGGTAAGAATGGCGCTTGGATGTCCCAGGTCATGTGTCAGCTGGAAAAGTTACTTGGCTAATAATTGTTAGAATAATTAAGTCATCATTAGTTAAAACTTCTGTGAGCCTGACAGTGTAAACTGTGTCCATGGGAAGGTGTGGGAACAGAGCTCTTCCTCATTAAGAGGGCAGACATTTATTTGTAACCCCAAGTCTCTAACAAGACTGGAATTATTCTGAGCTCTGCACAAAAATTAACTCACTCTTCAGACCTCTGTGTGAGAGAAGACACAATGATTATTGCTGATTCTCAACTGGGGAAATTGAGGTCAGCGATTGCTCAGGTTTATCCAGCTAAGAAAATGTATCTTCAAAAGAGAAGGTTTGACTCCAGGGCCTGAGCTTTAAACTCCCAGCACACTTCCTCTCCAAGGCAGTTTGTGGAGTTCTTTCCTTTTGCTGTTGTTTTAGTGGCAGATCTTGCAGATCTGCCTGCTGAGGGAGGAAATCTGACTGGGGGCAACCTGGACCTTTCCTCTACTTCTCTCCATCCCAGCCTCCTGTTGATGGACAGCTGTGCAGACATCTTTCTAAAACATGTCATTTAGCAAAATGACTCAGGCACCATCAGATCCTTAATTTTTTAAACCCTGAACACTGAGGACTAAAGAAATATAAACCTGGGTCTGACATGCAGGTCAAAAACTCACTCATGTCTCTCATCACAGCACTTGGGAGGCTGCCACAGGACTATCACAACTTCAAAGCCAGCCTAACTATGTGGTGATTTCCAGGCCAACACTACTCACAAGAAAAAAAAAAAAAAAAAGCAACAACAACCAAACAACAGAAAAATTCTGTCCAACGAGATGGGTTAGTGGGTGCTTGTTGCCAAGTTCAATAACAGGTTGAGTCTGTGGGATCCCATGGCAAAAGGATAGAACAGATTTCCCCCAAGTTTTCCCTTTGTGTACACACACACACACACACACACACACACACACACACACACACACAGAGCAGATTGTTTAACTAAAAACATTTTTAAGTTGTGCTTCAGAGGTGTCCCTTCTTTTATGTGACTCTGTACAGAATTCCTGCTGCGTCAGGGCAGTGTGCAAACACAGAGACATCAGGGTGCTGATGCTGAAGGTGAAATATGGAGAAGAGAAAACGGATCCAGAGAGGGTCAGGAACTTGCCCCAGGTCTTCTGCTCATGAGTCAGTGGCAGAAGCTGAGCACACGCCCAACATGGCCTGAACACTAATCACTGCATCACTGCCTGTTTAATGGTGTGGCTGGAGATTATGGACTGAGAGGCCAGTCCGGATAGGAATTTGTAACCTCTAATTTCTGAATATCTTTCATCTTTTCCAGTTAAATTGATCCAGAACTCTCCAAATCTTCAAATTTTCCAACTGGAATGTGATTTCTTTTCGAACTGTGAGTCTCTCATGACTGTGCTTGCTTCCTGCAAGAAACTCAGAGAGATTGAGTTTTCTGGACGATGCTTTGAAGCCATGCCATTTGGTAAGAACTATAAGCTTACAATGTTGACATCAGATGCTCCTGTGCAAAGTCATTAAATACTCTAGAATTAAAAAGGCTGCTGGTGTCCCAGAAACTGTGACAGCACCTGACTTCAGTGAGTCTTTCTCAACAATGAAGTGCATCTGTGTCTACCACGTAAACATTTCCTTTTCAGAATTGTTTCCTCTACTTAGTCATAGTAATTCAATCTGAATATGATGTCACCTTCCATCACTTTTGAAACACTCTTACCTCAATGGTATTCCTCTGTGTCACAGGAAATGTATCTGAACTAACTATATTTCATTTTCCCTTTTCTAGTCACCACTTTGCCAAATTTTGTTTCTCTGAAGATATTGAAACTTGGACGCCAACAGTTTTCAGATAAGGAAACATCAGAAAAGTTTGGTAAGTTTATAAACAGAGTTTCTTAATGTATTCTTTATCCTCACCCTCCTCATCCTCATCCTCTTCAGTGAACCTACAACAAAGCAAGCTGTGGACAGTTGTCCCTTGACATCCATGGCAGCTGGGTCCAGGACCTCTGCTGATGTGAACACTAGAAGATCTTCCACTCCATGATATAAAATGATGCAGTGTTTGCTCATGACCCTACATATCCTCCATATTCTTTAAACCATCTCTCAATTACTTATAATGCTAATACAATGTAAATGCTATGTAAGCAAGTGTTACACTGTGTTGTTCTGGGAATAATGGTGAGGGGAAAATGTCTATAGTGTTTGGCACAGACACGATTTTAAAAATTGAACCTGTGGTTAGTGGAATGTGCCCATACAGAGGGTCAGCTGTACCAGCTATACTGGTCCTTAGGAGGACACCATAGTGATGCTCAATATCACCCCCAGATGCCATCACTGTTGGTCCCACACATCCTCACACTTGATCTCATTAAATGCAATGTTCTCAGACTCACTGACTTCTTAGGAGAGAATTTGGTCATGATAGCACTGTGTAACTTCATAGTCTGGCACACACTCCAAATATGCAATGTCCTTTTTGTTTCAAAGGTTTCAGAATTCATATTAAAACTCCTATTTAGTTTAAGAAACCTAATCTGTGATAAATCAAATTGAACAAAACAATAAGTGTAGAGAGTTATGAAATGTTTAGAAAAGTAATGTTCTTCCAAGGGAAACACTAGCAGGTTAAAAAAGTGGGGGAGACAATGGTGATATGGGGTACAGAGCTCTGTCTCCACACTACTTCCCAGACTTTGTGTGCATAAGGAGAGCCTGCCCCACCCCCACCCCCGCTTCTCTTCCCTTGTGTGGAGACAGCTGCTGTGTGCTTGCTTTGGAGGTGCTGGCAGTCAGGTGTGGTGAAGCAGCTTTGGTCCTGGAGGTGCTGCCAGTCAGGTGTGGTGAAGCAGCAGAGACAGCATCAGGTCACTGTCACACGTCACAGGTTAACTGTGTAAAATACACACTGATTAGAATGACAGTCAAGTTTCCCCACTGCTGGAGAAGAAACTTACAGATATTAAAACAGGAGGCTGGGCAGACATAAGGAAGCAAGTATTTGGATTCCTGTGCCTAGCTTGGAATGAAGCCTTAAGGGAATGAATTGTTTCTCCTTTTTAAAAATGAGTGCCTGCAGACTGTCACTGTGAATTTGAGGATTTTCCTCACCGAGGTCTGCCGAAATGACAGACTTTTCAGGAAAAAGGCTTGGGAGGTAGTTCAGCAAGTAAGAAACCTGGCACCAAGGTTGACAACCTGAGTTGGATCCCTGGGACCCATATGATGGAACGAGAGAGCCCCCTTGTGCAAGCTGTCCTCTGCCTCTAAACCCCTAAACCCATGCCAGGACACACACATGCCAACACACACACAATAAATACATACAGATGTAATTTCAGTTGTTTTTAAATGTCTGAAAGAAAGAAAGAACCATTGGAAATACTGGTGCAGACTGGGTTTGTTAGCCATAAACATACATAAATCTATGTCCATCTATAGAAATCTAGGTTTCTATACACAGGAATCTCTCAGGACAGTCACATGAGACCAGAACGCACTTTACTAGTAATAGACACCAGTGCTCGGCTGCTCATTTCTTTTCTATTTTGAAGTTTCGTTTTCTGTACCCAGGGCTGGGATAATTTCCTTCAGTGGGTAGACATCTTAAGTACACCATTTGAGAAAGATCACTTAGAACCTGACAGTGGTGGCACATGCCCGTGTTCCAGTCCTGGGAGGGTGAGGCAAGGGGATTATGAGTTCCAGTGTAGCCTGAGCTATAGTGTGAGACTGTCTTTTAAAAGCCAAAATAAATCATTTAACCTAAATAAATGAAACCTCTGTCCTATGCACACTAATATAACTAGTGTTAGTATACATTGAAACTGAAATTTTATATCCAGCTTTGCTGGTGTAAGCAGATGTGACAAGAACAAGGTCTTCATAGGTGTTTCCACAGGTGGCTCGGTAGAGCTGCTGGCTACCATTATTGCTTTGTGTTTATAGAAACAATGGAGCAAAACCAAGGCCAGTTATTGAGTATGTCTGTGACTGTGTGCATATGTGCATGTCAGGGGCATGGAGATGGAACCCAGGGTCTCAGGCTCGCTAAGCAAGTGCTGTGTCACTGTGTCAACTGCCCAAATCCCCGGACTTGATTTCTAAATACCCTTTCCTAAAAGAATCAGTCTGCGGAGACATGGTTCATTCGAGGACTGACACAGGGAAGCCGAAGATAAATCTGGAACGTTGGTCCATGCCAGAAAGTTTTCAAAATAGTTTCTGTGGGGCATCGGAAGTAGACTTAGTGATCATGTGGTATACAGTGTCCTCTAAGCACAAGTGAACTTGGGGAAGAAGGCTGCCCCAGTAGTGAACCATGCTTTAGTGCTCAGTGTGGGTCTCCTCAGCATGGAGTCACTGGGGTGATGGCAGGAGGTGGGATGGTAAAGAAGGGTGTGGGGTGAGGGCTTTGTGGATCAGTAGAGTGACCTGCGACCAGAGGAGGCCTGGCTTTGGGAACGGAAGTGGAAATGGAAAGACAGCCTGGACCTGTGTGAAGAGTCAGCTTGGGGTGCGGGGGGGTGGGATGGAGGAACCAGCTGCAGAGAGCAGCAGGGAGCAGCTGTGTGATGACCCCTTCTCCTTTCCATGGAGAGGACAGTGACAAGGAGGGCCCCTGCTAGGTGGGGCCTCCTAGACTGTAGAAGGTCTAGGTCATCAGCTGCTCGCTCAGGATGGGACTACTACTGAGGATGGCTTTTTGGTGTCTCCCACAGCACAGGCTCTGGATTCTCTCAGGAACCTGGAGGAACTGTTCCTTCCCACTGGGGACGGGATTCACCAAGTGGCCAAACTGATTGTCCGGCAGTGTCTGCAACTTCGGTGTCTCCGAGTTCTTGCCTTTAAGGAGACTTTGGATGATGACAGTGTGATGGAAATCGGTGAGTTTCCCTCAGGGAAAGGGTTCCCCCCTGTGTGGAAGCAGTGGCATCATTTGTGCTGTCTGCTGAGAATGTCTATACAAACATCTGACCCTCCAAACTGTTCAACCTACCTCCCCATTTCCACTCTCACGCCGCTTCCTCTCATGCCCTTCTGCAGATTTCGGTTCATCCTGGTCAGACTGGGCAGGCCAATTGCCTCTTTGGGAGCTATAGAAGCCATCTTTGCTGGGCTTCACTCATGTATGCTAGGCCAGTGTTCTACACTTCACCGCAGCCCAGGCAGTCTGTAGGACACTTGGTGTTTCACCAGCCTGGCAGGATACTCTTTTTGTTCTTTAAGTGTTTACAATATGTATAGGAAGGTGTGGAAGTCTGCAGATAAAGCCGAACAAGATTCTCCAGTTCATGGTCTTGGGAATTTTGTTATCTGAGTACAATTAAACCGGGGTTAGAACACAGACCATCACCAATGCCAGAAGCCTAGGTTCGATCCCTAAGTAAATAATGAATTAATCGATCTCTGCCCCTTGTCTACCTTCCTTATGGCTCTAGTTTGCCTTTATATCTTGAAGCTAGGTGCACAGCACATGCGGAGCTGTGAGATCTTCTGGTAGACCAGGGTTCCTCACCTGTGATGCCACTTCCTGCCTTACTCTCGCTGCTTGTATATTAATAATATAGGCATCCAGCATTCTTTCCATGTCTTTTTCCTGCTTTTAAATCTATGTCCGTAATTTTAACGTGAGTCTCTTCTACAGTTACATAGTTCAATCTAGGAAGGAGTTCTGTTGGTGAAGCGCTTGCCTAGCGTGCACGAAGCCTTGGGCTTGATCCCTAGCACAGCACACAAACAGACATAGCAGTTATAATGGTACACATCTGTAACGCCAGCACTCAAGAGGCAGAGGCAAGAGGACCATCATCATCCAGGTCATGATCCCTGCCCACATAGTGAGCCAGGGGCCAGTATGTGCTACAGGAGACCCTACCTCAAAACAATAAAAAACCCCACCATCACCCAAGTAATAAATGGCACAAATCTGAGGTTGCAGAGATGGCTAAGTCTGTAAAGTATCTCCAGTCCATGCGGGAAGTGCTCAGTGTGAGATGCAGCAAGCTCCCAGGAGGGGGCGCTAAGGAGCTGAGGACAGGCGAATCCATAGAACTTAGTAGCCAGGCAATCCATTGGAATCCTTGAGCTCCAGGTTCAGTGAAAACGGGTCTCAAAAAGTAAGGTGCAACTGAGAGGACATCCATCACTCACTTCTGGGCTCCACACACACCCACACATACATGTGGATCATACACACACATCCCACACACACATACAGAAATTTTAAAACAAAAATACAATCCATTCATCTTTTATTTACATTGAACATATTTGTAACTACAGTTGAATTTTTACTTGTTTTTTTGAGACAGTGACTGTTGATTAATAGTCCAGCCTGGACTTTACCTTGCTATGTGGGCCTCAATGGCCCTGAACTCTTGCATCAGCCTCCCCAGAGTGGAGATGACATGGGTGTGTGAGCCCTCTGTGTATTATTATTTGGTATTGTTTTCTTTATTTCTTCCATAGGATATGTGGGGTTTTTTTTCTTTGCTTCTTTGCTTCCTACATTTATTAGCTTTTTAATTACACATTCTCTTTTTCTTCAGGGGTTGGTTAGGTAGGGTCTACTCTATAGCCCAGGCTGGTTTCAGACTCACTATGTAATTCAAGTTAGCTTTGGATCCATGGCCATCCTCCTATTTCAGATTTCAAGGCTGATTGTGGCTATGCATAGCTCCAGCTCTACATTTTTTCCTCTCTGTTATCTTGGATAATAAAATTTGCAATTGGGATAATATAAATTAATATATAATTGCATACTTTTATCACTTATGAGTCAGGTTCCTGAAATATTTAAGTTCTATTTATCTGGGTTGTCAAGATGGCTTAGCAGGTAAAGGGCTTACTGCCAAGCCTGAAGACTTAAGTTTGATCCCACAACATGAAAGAAGAGAATTGACTGTCCAGAATTGTTCTCTTACCTTCATATCCATGCTGTGCATGTGGACACACACACACACACACACACACACAGAGTAAAAATACTTAAATTACACCCTACATTCACCCTCTACTTCTTGTATGTCATTGATTTTGGATTCTAAGGCATTTTAACTCTTCAATTAGTATTTTAAACAGTTCTGGGCTTAGTATTCTCAAACTAGATTTGCTTATTTAATTTTTTTAATTTTTTTTTTTTTTTTGAGACCGGGTCTCCTATGTTGCCCAGACTGGTAACAAACTCGCAGTAACCTTCCACCTCTGTGTCCCGAGTGCCGGTGTTCCTGTCTCTGTGCCTGCAGTATTGATTCCCGGCCGCCGTTGCTCCTGAGCCCCCCATGTTTCCATTCACCAGGGTCCCTTTCCTTCTGCTGAAGGACTCTGTTAGCATTTCTTCTACTCTGGGTCAGCTAGTCACGACTTCTCTCCTCTTTTAATGATATGAAAATGGCTTTTGCCTTCATCTTTGAAATACTTTCCCAGTGCGTTCTTTTTGGAGTTACTTAGGTTTCTGGCCTGTATCATTTCTTTTGTTTAGTGTCCATTCTCAGTGTTTTCATGATATGATGTCCTTAAGGGTGAGGTGTCTTTTCCCCCAACTCAGTAGCTTTTAAGATTTACTTTCTTTTTTTTTTTTTTTCTACCAGAGTCTCTCTATGTAGCCCAGGCTGGCCCAGAACTCCTAATCCTCCTGCTTCGGCATCCCGAGCAGCTGGAGCTAGAAGCTTTGCTTTGTGGCAGTGGACATACACTTCATTTTGTCTTCCCAAGGTCCGTATGTTGAAGTCCTGACTGCATTTGGGAATAGGGGACTAGTTATGGCCACCAAGCCAACAGACCGCAGCTGAGCTGGCATGACTAGGGTGACCATTCTACCTGGGGTCTGGAGAACTGATGGGGTCTGAGGCTCGACAGCTTTTCCTCAGTGTTAGGGTATTCCTAGGCAGTGCGTTCTACCAAATCCTCCCTCGCTGTTCCCTCCCGCATACAGCAGAACTCAACCTGCTTTGGGGCCAGGGAAGGGCTGTGGAGGTGAGGTTACCGCTAAGACCTTCTATACGATGGTGGAGCAGAGCAGCGAGAGGAGGCACTGGCATTCTGAACAGTAAAACCACCCGTGTCCTAGAACCAGGTCCATCTGAAGAACTTTCAAAAATCAGCACATAGTGTCTGGAGTGAGAGGCAGGAGTTCTAAAGAGACAGGAGAGGAAGGGAAAGGTCCTGCTGGGGTGGGCTTCGTGGGTGTGTTAGAGACGTCGGATTTCATCTGGGACTGCTCAGCACTGTTACTTATAAATGCTATTTAAAGTGCTAATTCCAGGTGTGGTGGCACACCCCTGTCATCTCAGCACTCAGGAGGCAGAGGCAGGCAGATCTCTGTGTAAGCGCAAGGCCAGCCTGGTCTGCACAGTGAGTTCCATGCCAGCCAGAGCTACACAGTAAGAGTCTGTCTTTAAAAGTGAATGAACAGAACAGAACAGGGACACAGTTCTAAGAATTCACACTGAAGCCAAACCAGTGCTAGGTGCCCACTTCCAGTCATGGACTCCGGTTGAGACCTTACCCTAGCCTGCATTTCCTCCAGAGCTCTAAGTAACCAGGAAGTCATCTGGGCAAACTGGAGAGCAGTCACAGTGAGAGGACAAGCTTTAGGACTGCCACCTTCCATTCTCTGCAAAAAGGGAGACGCTGTTGCCACCATTTCTCAGTCCCCTATAATGTGACCTGTTCCACAGCTGTGCCCTGCGTTGGCATGTCCTCCTGTGAGACCAGAAGAGAAGTCCACATTGCCCAGAGAGCCAAAATTCTGTGCTGGACTTCCTGGCTTCTGCTTCCTCCAAACTGCTTGCAGTTTGGCCAGGTGGTTCCCTACCAACAAGCAGCTCTTGAGGGTTTTCAAAGAGTGATCTCTAAAAAAATGTTTAAAGCCAAGCGTTGTAGCGCATGCCTTTAACCCCAAATGTCAGAAGGCAGAGGTAGGAAGATGTGAGTCCTAGGCCAGCCTCATC
>CABHPR010000057.1:0-35344 GCA_902168415.1 Peromyscus melanophrys
CATGTAAGTACTTGGTGCCCACAAAGACTGGAAGAGGGCATAAGATCTTCAAAAATAAATTAGAGATGGTTTGGAACTACCATGTGGGTACTGGGAATCAATCACTAGTCCTCTGCAAGAGCATCAAGTGCTCTTAACCACTGAATAATCTCTCCAGTCCCCAAGGTAGAGCTGGTTTTGAAGGTGTGAAGAGATCATGAAGAGAAGCTGAGGCTTGGCATTTTGTGGCAGTGCTGGAGTCCCTGAAGAGAGGCCATTGGTGAGGGCATAGCCTCAGTCGCAATGGAGACCCCAGGACATTGGAGATACCAATACCATGTATAATTACTGCCAAAGACACCAGTACCATGTGTAATCACTGCCAAAGACAGCAGTGGAGGCTGGCCTGAGCCTATGAAATGAGCTATTTGTTCTGCAGAGGTAGGGACAGTGAAATGAAGCTAGCTCCCCAGGCTCTTTGGGACCCAGAGAATTATGAGTGTGTCCCAGACATCAAGCATGTTTTTCAGTATTGAAGTTTGTTTGTGATTTGATCTGGTTGTGGCTGTGCCCTGGTTTTTATCTTTTGAAGTAAGAAGAATTTTAACTTGTTTGGGTTTTTTTATTTTTTATTTTTTTCAAAAGCCCACAGTTGAGAAACTTTGGACTTTGAAAGAGCCATTGGGTTTTAAAGAGAACTTAAATTTTTACAGCTTTGGAATTTTTGAAGTCTATGGGACTTTAAAAGTTGTTTGGGTTTTATATTGTGATAGTAATGTCAATGTGACAGCTTGGGAACAGATGAGAATGTGTTGGGTCTGGGAGTCACACAAATATCAAAGACTAGGCCACCAAAGTTAGATGAACAAAGTCAACTTTACTCCATTACCATGGGGTAGCAGAACTTCTAACTAGTTAGAGCCACAGGCAGCTTGGGTTCTGACACCATGACCCCGAACAAAGGGAGTAGCTCCTTTTTAACACAAAAGTCGTAAGTGTGTGTTTGGGGGGGGGGAGTCATGAGTGATATAAGAAAAGAATTTTTACAATTTGAGATTAAGTCTTTATGGTACATTCTGGGAATTTACAACTTATGATAACATTTTACAATTAGTAGTACAATTTGTGGTAACAAGGTATTTGTACAAGCTTAACAGGATTTGCTTACATAAGTCTGTGATTATCTTAACATAGTTCTTGACACAACTGGGGCCTTATCTTAACTTTTAACCAACTGTTCTCACAACTGCAGAAGAAACAGGGTAGGTAGGTGACTAATATTTTGAATTATTGTGGACTCCCCATTTCCTCCTAGAGTTTGTAACAGAATCAAACCCTTGATTCATTGTCTGTATATAAATTTTCCTACACTGGGTCTTCAAGGGTTTGGGTGGCTAGGGGAAAGTATTGTGAGCAGAAGACCAAGAGTTCCACTTTAGAAATGCAGTTTCTCACAAATCTAATCAGCACATTAATCACACATGAACTTGTAGTGGTTTATTGTGTACCCCAATAAAGCTTGCCTTGAGGATCAGAGGACAGAGCCAGCCACTAGATTAGACAGAGAGGCCAGACAGTGGTGGCATGAATCTTTAATCCTATCACTGGGAGGCAGAGATCTCTGTGAGTTCAAGGTCACACTGGAAAAAGAGCCAGGCAGTGGTGGCACACACCTTTAATCCCAGTACTGGGAAGCACACACACCTTTAATCCCAGGAAGTGACGGCAGGGCAGAGAAAGGTATATAAGGCGTGAGGAGACAGGAACTAAGGCAGTTCAGCTGACCTTCTTTCAGGTGAGGACTCAGAGGCTTCCAGTCTGAGGAAACAGAATTGGCCGAGGAGTTGGTGAGATGAGGTTGGCTGTGGCTTGCCCTGCTTCTCTTATCTTTCAGCTTTTACCCCAATCTGGATTTTTTATTATAAGACTTTTCAAGATTAATGTTATATGAACCAATCATTAAGAATATCTGGCCGGGCGGTGGTGGCGCATGCCTTTAATCCCAGCACTCGGGAGGCAGAGGCAGGCGGATCTCTGTGAGTTCGAGGCCAAGCCTGGTCTACAAAGCGAGTTCCAGGAAAGGTAAAAAGCTAAAAAGAAACACAGAAACCAAAAAAAAAAAAAAAAAAAAAAAAAAAAAAAAGAAGATTATCTGTAGCACAAATCCTAATTGGTCTTGATAATAAAAACTCAGTGTCAGATGTCAGGGTGAAAACAGAAAGATCAGAGAAGCAGAGCAGCCAGCCACTAGAAAGACTTCTTACCTCTAGGAATCCTTAGACTGGAAAGGGTCCTGTCTCTACAAATCCTCAGACAATGCAATGTACTCCTGTCTTCTCCCACTTTATATTCCTCTCTCCACCCAGCTCTTCCTGTCTCCACCTTCCTAGTGCTGGGATTAAAGGCATGTGACTCCTAAGTGCTGGAATTAAAGGTGTGAGCCATCATTGCCAGGCTCTGTGTCTCTTTTAAATTGGATTAATCTCATTTAGTCCAGGGTGGCCTTGAACTTACAGAAATCCATCTGCTTCTACCTCCTCAGTGCTGGGATTAAAGGTATGTGCCACCACTGCCTGGCCTCTATGGCTAATTAATGGCTTATCTCTGTACTCTAACCTTCAGGCAAGCTTTATTTGTTAGATCACAAACAAAATATCACAAGTATCAAAACAATAAGCAATGGAGAACAATAGGTTGTTAGCCAAGGGGACCAATTAAAGAGTTTATGAAACCAGGAAAATGATGGCTGTTTCTCTTTTTTGTCTTTCAAGAAGACTTACTTTGAGCTCTTAAAGAGTGTTTCTAACAATGTCTGAGTGGTTAGCATAGAAGCAACAGGATTCACCCAAGGCAGCACATACCCTCCCATTTTGTTTAGGAGTACTAAGTCTAGTCCCCTTCTGTTTCATAGAATCATTCTGCTGAAGAGTTCAGGTCAGTTTCCCATGGTGAAAAGGTTAGTTGATATACAGGAATATAGACCCATGGTACAGGCATACCGAGATGGGGGCAATCAATTAATGGGAATTCTTTAAGTTAAGAGTATTGGGGTAGCATGCCGAGCGGCAGAGCGGGCTGCTCTCTCAGCGGTGCCGCCACGGATGCGGAGGACGTGTGCAGTTATTCCCTGGAGCAAGTTCAAGCTTTCTATTCATTTCCATTTCAACAAATGATGGCTGAAGCTCCTAACATGGCAGTCACGACTGAACAGCAGATGGTGTAGATGTAATTCTAAATGGTCTTATTAAATAAGAATCACAGAGCCAAATAAAGAGTTAAAAGCCCAGAGATCGAGCAGTAGCCAAGAGCTAAGACCACCTTATCTTACCACTAGCTACTGTCCTTCCCCTCAGAGAAAGACCTTCTTCCTGTGTCCTGTCTTTTTATTGCCTTTCTGTTCTGCCTTCTCATTGGTTCTAAACCCAACCACATGACTTCCTCCTCACTGCCTGTCTATACAGACCTCCAACTCTCTATGGTTCATACTGAAATTAAAGGTTCGGGTCCTCTCTAGCACTCTTCTTCTTCCTATTCCCCTGGGGGGTCTTCATTCATCATGGTGTCTCCCTCTCTGTTCTCCCACTCTGAGCCTGGGGCTTATGCTGGGACACTTTGCTCAGCCTTGGTGTAGGGAGGAGGGGACTGGACCTGCCTCTGCTGAGTCTACCAGGCTGGGCTGACTCCCCAGGGGAGACCTTGCCTTGGAGGAGGTGAGAATGGGGGGTGGATTGGGGGGGAGGGCTGGGGGGTGGGAGGAGGGAGGACAGGGGAATCCGTGGCTGATATGTGAAATTAAGTTAATTATAAAGGTTCGGGTCACCGCTTGGCTGTGTCCTTGAACACACAGAGATTCTGCCTACCATGTGATCGGATTAAGGGTGTGTGCCACCATGCCCAACTTCTGCTAAATGGCTTGCTCTTAGCTCTGATCTCCAGGCAACTTTATTAACATACAAATAAAATCACATTTCAGCACAAATAAAATATCACCATAGGATGCCAGTAGAAGCTCCTGCCGAGGAGCCTGTACCAGAGGCTCCTAAAAGAAGGAAAAGGAAAACCAGAGCATCAGAACCCAAGGACCCAATGGAACCCAAGAAAACTGCTGAGTCAAAAAAATCTGGCAAGTCCACAAAATCAAAAGAGAAGCAAGAAAAAATCACTGACACCTTTAAAGTGAAAAGAAAAGTGGACCGTTTCAACGGCGTTTCTGAAGCAGAGCTTTTGGCCAAGACTCTCCCTGATATTTTGACCTTCAATCTGGACATTGTGATCATTGGCATTAACCCAGGATTAATGGCTGCTTACAAAGGGCATCATTACCCTGGACCTGGAAACCATTTCTGGAAGTGTCTGTTCATGTCAGGGCTGAGTGAGGTTCAGCTGAATCACATGGATGACCACACCTTACCGGGGAAGTATGGCATTGGATTCACCAACATGGTGGAAAGGACAACGCCGGGCAGCAAGGATCTCTCTAGTAAGGAATTCCGGGAAGGAGGGCGAATCCTAGTGCAGAAACTGCAGAAATACCGGCCACGCATAGCGGTGTTTAATGGAAAATGTATTTATGAAATTTTCAGTAAAGAAGTGTTTGGAGTAAAGGTTAAGAACTTGGAATTTGGGCTTCAGCCCCACAAGATCCCAGACACAGAAACTCTCTGCTACGTCATGCCATCTTCCAGTGCCAGATGTGCTCAGTTTCCTCGAGCCCAGGACAAAGTTCATTACTACATTAAACTGAAGGATTTACGAGATCAGCTGAAAGGCATTGAGTGGAACACAGACGTCCAAGAGGTGCAGTACACGTTTGACCTGCAGCTCGCACAAGAGGATGCAAAGAAGATGGCTATTAAGGAAGAAAAGTATGATCCCGGCTACGAAGCAGCGTATGGCAGTGCTTATGGTGAAAACCCATGTAATAGTGAACCTCGCAGCTTTCCTTCAAATGGGCTGACAGCCGACGGTGGGGAGCTGAGAGGAGAAGCAGCCCCTGGTGACGTTCCAAATGGGCAGTGGATGACACAGTCATTTATAGAACAGATCCCGTCTTTTAATAATTGTGGGACCCACGAACAGGAAGAAGGAAGCCATGCTTAACGACGGTGCTTCTCAGCTCTGCCTCAGTGCTACAGTTTTAATGCAGTTGGCAGAACCTAGAACCTCAGTTTCCTAACTGAAGAGTTAGTATTAATAGTACTTTATGCCAGTAGTGTAATTATATATGGAGCAGTTACATGGTAGGGTCAATTGTATGAACCTATGTAGTTTGGAAGGAAAAAAAAAAAAAGAATGTTTTCTACCTGAGTTTTGTATTTGAATTACCCATCATCCCAGCTTTTTATATACTATATTTCATTTATGAAGAAACTGGTTTTCTTTGGGGAGTTACTTAGATGTAATTTTAAAACAGTCTGAATATTTATAGTTGATTCTTGACTGTGCGTACCTATATATGCCATTATTCCTTTTAATGCCTCAGAAGGGCGTGCTAGAAAGAATCTAACTAGTAAAAGGCAGATGTGCCGATTTTCATGTAAGAAGCTAACCTACCCTCAGTGGAGTCTGGTTAGTTTTGGAAGCTGGGGGTAAACTCAGAACTTCCTGGTCACACGCTCCAGATGGTGTATATGGCAATTGCTTAGTAATAGAATCAGAGTGTGGCCTGGCCTGATGGGCCTAAGCCCTGCCTTCGGCCTCCCACTCCCGTGTGCTGGTCCTCTCAGAGACAGAAACTGTTTTGCTGAGCTGGTAGGTTCCTGAGAACGCAGTAGACCTTTTAGAGTTTGCCAATTGTGTATTTTACTGAATTTCCCCATCAGTGTTTATCACTGTTCTAAGTTTATCCTTGACTGGAAAGTAGTAAGAAATAAACTTTCAGGGAGAGCAACAGGATGCTGGAAGTGTTTGATAATTCTGTTTAAACTGGTGCTGTGTGTACATGGGATGTACTAAGATAATGCAGAATTTTTCCTGCTAATTAAAACTAATTAGTTAATAATTTAAAAATGATTGTCACTACTGTTTGTTACTGTGGACTAAGTGAAACTCATGAAAAGGTTGGCTGGAATTTGTATCTTTGTAAAAGTTTCTAATGCATTTTCTACAAATAGTCCAGCCCATTACAGCTGGTGGATATTAAAACCAGGTATTCAGAAATACCTATTACATTCAATCCTGATCAGTCATGAATATTCTGACTTGATGCATACCCAAGGAGCATGCTGGTTTGAAGTATGAAATGTCTGTGAAGTATTTATATTCCACAGAGGTTAAGTAGTCTGCAGAGAAGCAATTTCTTGTGAATCTTAACATACCTTTTAGCTGTGGCAATAATGGATTTTATTTTCCTTAAGTCTAGTCAAGCCATGTACAAGTCATGTATTTAAAAGGTGTACTGCACTGCTGTTTACATGGACATTTTGTGCGGGTGCTTTGAAGTGCCTTACATCAGGGATTAGAACCAGTTGAATTATTTTTTTCATGGGACTATGTAAAGCATGGAACTAGGTATTTGTGGTGGTATTGTGTTCCCCCAAAATATTGTGCACCCTAACAAACTTATCTGGGGTCAGAGACAGAACAGCCACTAGATACAAAGGCTAGAAAATAGTGGCACTCACACCTTTAATCCTAGCACTCCAGAGGTAGAAATCCCTCTGGATCTCTGTGAGTTCAAGGCCACATTAGAAATGGCTAGGCATGGTGACACATGCCTTTAATCCCAGAAAGCGAGCCTTTAATCCCAGGGAGTGGTGGTAGAAGGCAGAAAGATATATAAGGCGTGAGGACCAGAAACTAGAAGCATTTGGCTGGTTAAGCTTTCAGGCTTCTAGCAGCACAGTTCAGCTGAGAGCCATTCGGAAATGAGAACACAGAGGCTTCCAGTCTGAGGAAACAAGACCAGCTGAGAAGTTGGCCAGGTGAGGTTATCCGTGGCTTGTTCTGGTTCCCTGATCTTCCAGTTCGCCCCAATACCTGGCTGAGGTTTGATTTTATTAATAAGAACTTTTAAGATTCCTGCTACAGGTATTGCTTTGGTATATAACTGTTGTAGCTTTCACATAGATTTCCTTGAGTAGAGAAATACCTTTAAATTATGTCACTCTGGAGAATGGGTCTTTTGATACAGCCTGGTGATTTTCACTGAACATGGCAAATGAGTAGTAAATGTTGATGTATCCTGCACATGACAGGATGGGTTTTTCTTCATTATAATACTGAGATTTTAAATTCATATGAAAGTCTGGGTGGTTTTTACAATAAACATTAAGAATGGCTATGCTTAAAAAAAGAGTATTGGAAGACTTTGTGAGAATATTTTTTTGCATATCAATGAATAGGCAGTTTTATGTAAGGGATAGTTATATGAGTGGAAGCAGATGGCAGGCTCTCAAATGTCTCCTAGGGTAAGAGGGGCCTCCCAGGGACAAGCTGTCCTATTTGTTAGGGACATAGTCCTGAGTGTTATGGATGGCTGCATAATCAGAAGAACTAATCCTATATAAAAAGATGGTCTAGGATCTAGACATAACCAGCAGCCATCAGTGAGATTAGCATTGATAGAATTAAGAAGGGAGTAGGTAGCCAGGACCATTTCAAAGAGGGGGTCCATAGGTGCTGGTGGCTTAATTTGTTTTTTTTTTTTATTTTTATTCTTTAGTTATTGTCAATATATTGGTCCCTGGTGAGGTGACATTTTGGGCTATCTGGGTAGTGTGGGACTGAGTTGTCAGGACCTGAGTGGGGACCTGGAGAGGTTGAAGGATGTCATATAAAGGTACTATATGAAGGACAGGAGTCCTAACCTGTGATCGCTGTATGGTAAATGCCATTCCATAATCATTACTAGACTTCCATAACCTAAGTCCCCAAGACCTTCCCGAATTCTAGGAGCTGTAAGCTTGTAGGTGCAAAGCATCCCATCTTTTAACTTGGATTATAACAGGGTTACAGGATATGGGTTTTGTTCAGGAACCATTAACAAAGCTGATATTGTTATAAAGGGGTCCTTGTCAATATCCCAAGAGGGGGCCCAAGTTTCACATGCCCTGGAATGGACACCAGAATTAATTTTGATTGGAACAGGATGGGGTAGAGACAGACAGGCAAACATAGTAGTATTTTCCTTGAAAATCTCCTGAAAGATGTTTAGCAAGGGCTAGGGATTCACATGTTTTCCTAGGCTCCTGTCTCCTCCTATCTTATATTCCTCTCTTAGAACCAAGTTGGAGGGCTCTCCCATGAGCAGGTTTTCTGGGTACCCAGTTGAATATTAGGTCTGGCATTAGATGACATAAATCAGTCTTAAAGATTGGGGCTGCCATGAAATCTGTTTGGAACATCTCAGATATCAGGTACCCTGTACAGAAATCTGAGTCTCCAAATAAAAGTAACAGGAGAGGGTACTGGGAGGTTCCCAGAGTTCCCAGAAACTAGACATAAGTAATTCAGAAAAGTCATGATAGCTTGAGAGCTCTTAGTCTTATCTTTAGCAGATCTTTGGGGTATAAGAAAGCCTTCCATCTGATGTCTGGGTCATCCAATCTTCTGTTAAGAGTGGGTTTGAGATGTGAGTGGTGAATCCATGTCTTGATTCTGTCAACCTTAACATCAGTAGGGGTAGTCAGGATCACTGAGTGTGGTCCTTTCTAGCAAGAGCTTCTTTATGCTGTCTCTGGACCCAAACACAGTCACCCAGTTTGTGACTATGTGGCTTGGCAGGTTGTAACTTATAAACATGTCTCAGAAGTGGGAAAACATTGTTGTGGACTGTTTAGAACACCTGGATAGATTTTAAAAATTTAAAAATAACCAGACATCTTAGCCATGACTTCTGAAGGGAGCCTCAGAGCCCAGGGATGAGGTCTGCCAAACATGATTTCATAGGGAGGTAACCCAAAGTAGTATGGGGTTTTCCATACCCAGAACTGAGCAAAGGGTAGGAGGATTATCCAATCATTGCCATTTTCTAGGGTTAATTTAGTTAGGGTCTCCTCCCGAGTCTTGTTCATTCTCTCTACTTATCTAGAACTCTGAGCCTGGTATGCCCAATGTAATTTCCAATTAGCCACCAATATTTTAACTAAGTTTTGTGTTACCTTAGAGATTAAGGCAGGTCCATTTTTGGTCCTAGTACAGAAGGAAGTCCATACCTTGAAATGAGTACATCAATGATCTTGATTACTGTGGATGCTGTTTCCTTCTCAGTAGGGAAAGCTTCTATCCAACCGAAAAGTATCTACAAAGACTAGGAGGTATTTATATCAATATTTACCAGGTTTTACCTTGGTGAAGTCCACCTCCTAGTGGACTCCAGGCAAAGTTCCTCTCTCTCTCTCTCTCTCTCTCTCTCTCTCTCTCTCTCTCTCTCTCTCTCTCTTGTTTTGAGAGAGCTCTTTCTTTTGTGCATTAGTAGCCTGGCAAGGGAGGCATCAGGTCATACAATTTTTTTTATTGGTTTATGTTAAAGATTTTGAAGTTTGAGTGTTCCAGAAGTTCTTTTAATTTTCTTTGTCTGAGATATGTTCCTCTGTGGATTTGGTAGACCAGGGACTTGGCCAGTTCAGTTGGCAGGATGATTCTTTTATCATAATGTACCTCCATTCATCTTTAATCTATATGTTTGGTAAAGAGGCAAAGTCTCTACCATCTTAGGCAGAATATTTTGGTATCTCAGGCAACATAGGGTCTGGCACTGTTATTAATAACTCAGTGGCAGCCATAGCAGCCTCTCTGTCTGTTAGTCTACTCTTCTATTACCCTGAGCTTCATAAGAGTCCCCTTTCTGATGTCCTAGATGGTGAATGATGGCCAGCTATTTTGGGAGCCAGAGAGCAGACAGTAAGTCTTACAATTTCTTGTTTGCTTTTAATAGTCTTTCCTTCAGCAGTGAGTAAGCGCCTTTCTCTATAAATGACCCTGTGGATGTGTAATGCTGCAAAAGCACAGCAGCTGTCCATATAAATGTTGACAGTTTTGTCTTTTCCCAATTGTAGAGTTTTAGTCAAAGCAATCAGTTCAGCCTTTTGTGCTGAAGTGCCAGAGGGTAGAGATGTGGCCCAGACAGTCTCTGGGGGAGTAAACACTGCCACCCCTGCATGCCTGGGTCCTTTCCAAATGAAGCTGCTGTCATCAATGAAGTAGGTGAAGTCTGGATTCAGCCAGGGATATCAGTCAGTTCTGATCAGGTCCCATGTACCTGTTGTAGTATTTCTGTGCAGTCATGAATGATTTCTGAATCTGGGTTGGGCGGCAAGTTTGCCAGGTTAGGAGAAGTGCTTGGGGGGAACCTAATGCAAGGCAGGTTGAAGAGCAAGACCTGATAGTGTGTCAGCTGGGCATTTGTCATCCATCGATCAGGGAGGTTTTGGAGAACTCCCTCTACTGAGTGGGAAGTGGTTATGGTAAGCAGTTTTCCCAGAATCAATTTGTCAGCATCTCTGGCCAGGAGTGCCATAGCTACAATGATATGGAGGAAGCTGGGCCATCCTGAGTCCAAAGGGTCCAATCCCTTGGACAAATAGGACACAGGCCACTTCCAAGGTCCAAGCTGTTGAGTTAGGACTCTTTAGCCACTTCCATGTTCTGCTGCAAGCCACAGAAAAATGTAATGGAATCCAGATACTATAACCAAAGCTACTAGCTGGAAGGTCAAGGACTTTTCCAGAGGTTAAGCAACGGCTTAATGATATTTTAGCTTTTGTATATATATTATCTGGTTCTTACAATGATTTTCTTGTATGTTATGTATGCTTCCAAGAACTCCTAACACTGTATTTTACCTGAACTACCCATCAAGCATCCAAGGCCAAACAATCTCCTGAATTAAGATAAACACCCTTCCAGAGACACTGCCTAGGAGATGGGCAGATGCTAGGTGCATAGCTTTGTGGTGGTATTGTGTTCCCCAAAATATTGTGTACCTTAATAAACTTATCTGGGGTCAGAGACGGAATAGCCACAATATTAAACAGAGGTTAGGCAGTAGTAGCACACGCCTTTAATCCTAGCATTCCAGAGACAGAAATCCCTCTGGATCTCTGTGAGTTCAAGGCCACATGGGAAAAAGCCAGGCGTGGTGACCCATGCCTTTAATCCCAGAAAGCACGCCTTCAATCCCAGGGAGTGGTGGTAGAAAGCAGAAAGGTATATAAGGCGTGAGGACCAGAAACTAGAGGCCTTTGGCCTGGAGAAGCCTTTGGCCTGGAGAAGCATGTGGCTGGTTAAGCTTTCAGGCTTCTAGCAGCAGTTCAGCTGAGACCCATTCTGGATGAGGACTCAGAGGCCTCCAGTCTGAGGAAGCAAGACCACCTGAGGAGCTGGTGAGGTGAGGTAGCTGTGGCTTATTCTGTCTCTCTGATCTTCCAGTGTTCATCCCAATACCTGGCTCAGGTTTGATTTTATTAATAAGAACTTTTAAGACTCCTGCTACATAGCTTTGTTTCTTGTGCAAATGAAGCTCAGGCCCTCCCTTTATCTCACAGGCCAAGTGGCATTCCAGAGCAATTGACTCAGAACAAAAGGATTTTTTTTTTTTACATACCAGGTGGAGGTAAGTGATTGAGGATTCCTAGATTCCTAGAAGAGTGGCAGGCCTGAGGAGAAAGCAGCAAGGCAGAGAGTTTTGGCAGATTGTAGGTAGATTGGGTAGGGTCAGGAGAGGAAGAGAGTAAGGGATGAGCATGGATGGAGGATCAGAGGACAAAGATGAGGTCAAGAGCAAAAGAACTTAGTTGGGACTAGGATAATGAGAGGACAGGAAGAAAAGGGACAGAAAAGAGCTGAATGTGAGAACAGAACTGAAGCTGTGTAGACAGAATTTTGTCTTAGAGGAATGATTCATTTCCCACAGATTACCACCACCATTAATAGTGTCTCTTCTGGGCCCTGGGAAGGAAACTAAGAGGCTGGACCTCAATAATTTCTAAAAACGTTCTCATCTATGAACAGTTGGAAGGGCTTATTTATGTCTGGCAAGGGCCTTTAGCAAAGTCTCTTCATAGTTTTGAAGGCCTTTTCCTGAGCCTCAGTCCAGAGGAAGAACTTCTCAGCCCCACAAGTAGCCTCATAAAGGGGTTTGGCCATCTCAGTGAACCCCAGTATCCATAGTCAGCAGAATCCTGCCAAATCCATGAATCCTCAAAGCTGTTTTGGGGTCTTTGGGGCTGGAATGCCTAGGATAATTTGTTTTAGAGTAGGCTATAGCCATTCAGTAATCTAAGATCTGTAACAAATCTTTAGTTGCCTGTAGACAGGAGTCACAATCCTTGGAGGCAATCAAGAGGTCATCCACATATTGGAGGAGGTGTACCTCAAGATGTGAGGTCCAATATTCTCTTAGGACCTGATCAAGGGATTCATCAAAGATTGTTGGGGAGTTCTTGAATCCTTGGGGCAGATGGATCCAGGTGAGCTGTCTGCTAAAGCTCTGGTCTAGGTCATGCTATTTGAAGGCAAAGATGGAATGGCTTTTGCCTTCCAGAGTCAGGCTAAAGAAGGCATCCTTGGTCCAGAACCATATAGACTTGCAGCTCTGGGAAAAGAGAGCTCAGAAGAGTATAAGGATTGGGACAGTTGGATAAATATCTTCAACCCGTTTATTAACCACCCTGAGATCCTGCACTCAACAGTAATTATTAGTCCCTTGTAGATGAAAATCTAAACTGTCTTATTAAATAAGAAATACAGAGCCAAATACAGAGGTAATAGCCAAAGAGATCAGAGCAATAGCCACGACTAGCTTTAGCTTACCATCAGCAGTAGCTTCCCCAGAGAGAGCTACTTCCTGTCTGACTTGTGTTTTTATTGCCTTTCTGTTCTGCTTTCTCATTGGCTCTAAGCCCAGTCACATGATTTTCTCATCACTGCCTGTCTATGCAGACCTCCAGGTCTCTATGGTTGGTACTGGGATTAAAGGCTCGTGTCACCATGCTTGGCTGTGTCCTTGACCACACAGAGACTCTGCCTGCCATGTGATCAGATTAAGGGCGTGTGCTACCACCGCTGGACTTCTGCTTAATGGCTATTTGATCTCTGATCTCCATAGTAGACACAAGTTCACTAACAATTACCACAAATAGACAGATGTAGACAACATGACAATTAAACAAAATTGATGAGACAAGAATCTGGCAGATATAGAAGGAAGAACACTTCACACAGGGTCACCAGCTTCCATAGGTGGTCTTTTACCAGTTCTGAAGGGTCATAAGAGTACAACCCAACAGCCAGAAGAGGGGCAAGGCATTCCTGCTCCCCCTCTTGGCTCAGGGATCAATAGTGCATCTGCCTAGTTCCCATGGAGCCCCAGTTTGTCCAGACACCAAATGCAAAAGCCAGAGAGAAAGAAGAAAAAGCTCACTGATTGATTGCCAGAGAACAGAGTTACCTGCAGCTGAGGTGTCTCCCTCAAACTGCATGAGTCCCCATATAGGACACTAAAATGTTGAGTCTGGGAGTTTCACAAATATTGAGGATGAGGCCACCAAAGTTAGATGAACAGAGGCAACTTTATTTCATCACCACAGGGTACCAGAACTTCTAACTGGTTAGGGCAATGGGCAGATCAATTCTGACACCATGACCCCAAACAGAAGAAGTAGCTCCTTTTTAAAGCAAAAGCCATAAGTAGGGGGATAAGGGGTGATATAAGAAAAGAATTTTTACAATTTGAGGTTAAGCCTTGGGTGGTGGTACATTCTGGGAATTTACAACTTGTGATAACATTTTACAACTAGTAGTACAATTAGTGATAATAAGGTGTTTGTACAAGCTTAATAGGGGGTTTGCTTAAACAAGTCTGTGGTTATCTTGACATAGCTCTTGACACAGCTGGAGTCTTGTCTTTAATTTTAACCAATTGTTTTCTCCTAACTGCAGAGAATATGGGACAAGGGTCATGCAACAGAAGAAGCAGGATAGGTGACTAATGTTTTTGAATTATTGTGGACTCCACAAATGGAAAGGCTATGGTTTAAAACAGATGTGTTTGGGCAACAAGTTGATATGTGGTCCATTGTGCTCCTTAGTCAGCTTGACACAATCCTAGACCTCCCTGGGAAGGAGTTTTAATTGATGAGTTTCCTCCATCAGACTGGCCTGTAAGCAAGTCTGTGAGTCATGTTCTTGGTTAACAATTGATGTGGGAGAACATAACTAATTGTGGGCAGAACCATCCCTGTGCAGGTGGTCCTGGCAGTCTAAGAAAGCAGGCTAGGCAAGTCATGTGATCAAGCAAGTGAGCAGCACTCCTCCCTTCCTGGCTTCTGCTTCAGTTCCCACCTCCACATGCATGTTTGAGTTTCTGCCTTTGCTTTCCTCTGTCATGGATTGGATGTTGCAAGATGAAATAAACCCAAAACCCCCCATTGGACCCTACAATTTACAAGACCCATGCCCTACCCCAATACCCATCTGCCTGCAACCCCAGTAACTTCCTGAGACAAGGAATCTGCCAGCTCTCATTGGACCAAGAGGTGAGTGACTCTTCTCCCACCCAGAGAGTCCTGCTTCTAGGACCCAGGCCCTGGGACACATCCAGTGCCCGGGAACCCCCACCCAACACTGCCCCAGTTGCTGGCCTGCAGGAAAAACTCCTGAAGCCAGGCTCTCCCCACCAAAATCCCCCATTGGACCCTGCAATCTATAAGACCCATGCCCTACCCCAATACCCATCTGCCTGCAACCCCAGTAACTTCTTGAGACAAGAAATCTGCCAGCTCTCAATGGAACAAGAGTAGCTTCCTGAGACACAGAATCTGCCAGCTTTCATTGGACCAAGAGAGGCATACTGAGACACAGAATCCACTAGCTCTGACTGGAACAAGAGCCCTGATAAGACCAAGAGCAGCTCCCTGAGTTACAGAATCAGCTAGCTTGGATTGGGCCAAGAGCAGCTCCCTGAGATACAGAATCTGCCAGCCCCATTAAACCAAGAGCTAAGATTGGACCCAGAGGGGCCCCCTGAGACACAGATACAACAAGCACAGAGTGTATCAATAGAAGCTTGCTCTGACACAGGCACCTCTTGCACCTATTAGAGGAAGAGATGGGTAGATGTCAGTGCAAAAATGCATACAATAACATAAAGAGTAATATGGCATCACCAGGACCTAGCCTTCCTACAACAGCAAGACCTGAACATCACATTGTAGAAGAAGCAGAAGTAAGTGATCTTTAAAATTGCTTCATCAAGATGCTAGAGGCTTTTAAAGAAAAAAGGCAAAATTCCCTTAAAGAAATTGAGGAAAAGACAAACAAAAAATTGGAAGAAATCAATAAATACCTTAAAGAAAGCCAAGAAAACCATGAAAAAGCAATTAAACACGTGAAGGAAACAGTTCAAGATCTGAAAAATTGAAATAGAAACAATGAAGAAGACACAAACTGAGGGAATGCTGGAAATAGAAAATCTGAGTAAATGAACAGGAAACACAGATGCAAGCATAACCAACAGAATACAAGAGATGGAAGACAGAATCTCTAGTGTAGGGGATACAATAGATGAAATAGATTGTCAGTCAAAGAAAACACCAAAGCCAAAAAGGTCATAACACAAAATGTCCAGGAAATCAAGGACACCATGAAGAGGCCAAACCTAAGAATAATAGGGATAGAAGAAGGAGAAGAATACCAACTCAAAGGCACAGAAAATATATTCAACAAAATGGTGGAAGAAAACTTTCCCAATGTAAAGAAGGAAATACCTATGAAGATGCAAGAAGCTTATACAACACCAAATAAACTAGACCACACTCCTAAAAAGTCCCCTCGCCACATAATAACTAAACCACTAAACATGCAGAATAAAGAAAGAATATTAAGAGCAGCAAAGGAAAAAGGCCAAGTGATTTATAAAAGCAAAGCCATCACAATAACACCCGACTTCTCAATGGAGACTTTGAAAGCCAGAAGGTCCTGAACAGATGTAATGCAGACACCAAGAGACCATGGATGCCAGCCTAGACTAATATACCCAGCAAAACTTTCAATCACCATAGACAGAGTGAAGAAGACATTCCAAGACAAAACCAGATTTAAACAATATCTATCCACCAATCCGGCCCTACAAAAAGCACTAGAAGAAAAATTCCAACCTATGGAAGTCAGATACACCCACAAAAACTCAGGCGATAGATAACCCCACAGCAGTAATGCCCAAAGAAGAGAAATAAACACACACTACCACCAAAAGATAACAGGAATTAACAATCACTGGTCATTAATATCCATTAATATCAATGGACTTAATTCACCTATAAAAAGACACAGGCTAACAGAATGGATATGAAAGCAGGACCCATCTTTCTGCTGCATACAAGAAACATACCTGAACTTCAAAGACAGACACTACCTCAGAATAAAAGGCTGGGAAAAGTCTTTCCAATCAAATGGACTTCAAAAAGCAAGCTGATATAGCTATCCTAATATCCAACAAAATAGACTTCAAACTAAAATCAATCAAAAGAGATTGAGAAGGACATTACATACTTATCACAGGAAAGATCCACCAAGATGAAGTTTCAATTCTGAACATTTATGCCCGAAATACAAGAGCACCCATATATGTAAAGGAAACATTACTAAAGCTTAAATCACACACCAAAGCCCACACATTAATAGTGGGAGACTTCAACACCCTACTTTCAACAATGGACAGATCTGCCAGATCGAAACTTAACAGAGAAATAAAAGGCCTAGCTGATGTTATGACTCAAATGGACTTAATCGATGTCTATAGAACATTCCACTCTAACAAAAAAGAATATACCTTCTTCTCAACACCTCATGGAACCTTCTCTAAAATCGACCACATGCTCGGTCATAAAGCAATTCTCAACAGGTACAAATAAATTGCAATAACCTCCAGTATTTTAGCGGACCACCATGGCTTAAAGTTAGATTTCTACAACAACAAAAATTACAGAAAGCCTACAATCTAATGGAAACTGAGTAAAGCCCAAATGAATCACCAATGAGTCAAGGAAGAAATAAAGAAAGAAGTTAAAGACTTCCTAGAGTTCAATGAAAATGAATGTACTACATACCCAAACTTATGGGACACTATGAAAGCAGTGCTAAGAGGAAAATTCATAGCACTAAATGCCCACATAAAGAAGTTGGAGAAATCTCACACTAGTGACTTAACAGCACACCTAAAAGCACTAGAACAAGACGAAGCAAAGTCACCCAGGAGGAAGAGATGCCAGGAAATAATCAAATTGAGGGCTGAAATCAATGTAATAGAAACAAAGAGAATAATACAAAGAATCAATGAAACAAAGAGTTGGTTCTTTGAGAAAATCAACAAGATAGACAAGCACTTATCCAGACTAACCAAAAGGCAGAGAGAGAGAGCATCTAAATTAACAAAATCAGAAATGAAAAGGGAAAGATAAAAACTGACACTGAGGAAGTCCAGAGAATCATCAGGTCATACTTTGAAAACCTGTACTCCACAAAATTGGAAAATCTAAAAGAAATGGATAGGTACCACATACCAAAATTAAATAAAGACCATATGAGCAATTTAAATAGACCTATTACCCCTAAGAAAATAGAAGCAATCATTAAAAGTCTCCCAACCAAAAAAAGGTCAGGGCCAGATTGTTTCAGCACAGAATTCTACCAGAGTTTAAAGAAGAACTAATACCAATACTCCACAAATTATTACACAAATAGAAACCGAAGGAACATGGCCAAACTCTTTCTATGAGGCTATAGTTACGCTGATACCAAACTACACAAAGATGCAATAAAGAAAGAGAACTACAGACCAATCTCCCTCATGAACAATGATGCAAAACTACTCAAGAAAATACTGGCAAACCAAATCCAAGAACACATCAAAAAAAAAAAAAGTCATCCACCATGATCATTTATGCTTCATCCCAGAGGTGCAGGGATGGTTCAACATATGAAAATTTGTCAATGTAATACACCATATGAACAAACTGAAAGAAAAAAACACATAATCATCTCATTAGATGCTGAAAAAGCCTTTGACAAAATCAAACACCCCTTCATGATAAAGGTCTTGAAGAGATCAGGAATACAAGGAACATAGCTAAGCATAATAAAGGCAACTTACAACAAGCTGACAGCCAACATCAAATTAAATGGAGAGAAACTCAAAACTATTTCACTAAAATCAGGAACAAGACAAGGCTTTCCACTCTCCCCATATCTATTAAATATAGTACTTGAAGATCTAGCTAGAGCAATAAGTCAACAAAAGGAGATCAAGGGGATACAAATTGGAAAGGAAGAAGTCAAAGTCAAAAACTTTTGCTATTTGCAGATGATATGATAATCTATATAACTGACTTGAAAAAGTCCTCCAGGGAACTCCTACAGCTGATAAACACCTTCAGTAATGTGGCAGGATACAAGATTAACTCAAAAAAATCAGTCGCCCTCCTATATACAAATGATAAATGGGCCAAAAAAGAAATCAGAGAAGCATCACCCTTTACAATAGCCACAAATAATATAAAATACCTTGGAGTAACTCTAACAAAGCAAGTGAAAGACCTATATGACCAGAACTTTAAGTCTCTGAAGAAAGAAATTGAAGAAGATATCAGAAAATGGAAATATCTCTCATGCTCACGGATAGGTAGGATTAACATAGTAAAAATGGCAAACTTACCAAAGCAATCTACAGATTCAGTGCAATCCCCATCAAAATCCCAACACAATTCTTCACAGACCTTGAAAGAACAATAATCAACTTCATATGGAAAAACAAAAAACCCAGGATAGCTAAAACAATACTGTACAATAAGGCAACTTCTGGAGGCATCCCCATCCCTAAATTCAAGCTGTGCTATAGAGAGCAATAGTAATAAAAATAGCTTGATATTAACCTAAAAACTGACATTTGGACCAATGGAATCAAATTGAAGACCCTGACACTAATCCACACACCTATTATCACCTGATTTTTGACAAAGAAGCCAAAACTGTACAATGGAAAAAAGAAACCATCTTCAACAAATGTTGCTGGCATAACTGGATATCAACATGTAGAAGATTTCAAGTAGATCCATATCTATCACCATGCACAAAACTCAAGTCAAAATGGATCAAAGACCTCAACATAAATCCAGTTACATTGAACCTGATAGAAGAGAAAGCAGGAAGTAACCTTGAATGCATTGACACAGGAGACCACTTCCTAAATATAACACCAGTAGCACAGACACTGAGAGCAACAATTAATAAATGGGACCTCCTGAAACTGAGAAGCTTCTGTAAGTCAAAGGACATAGTCAATAAGACAAAAAGGCAGCCTACAGGATGGGAAAAGATCTTCACCAACCCCACATCTGACAGAGGGCTGATCTTCAAAATATATAAAGAACTCAAGAAACTAGACATCAAAATACTAAATAATCCAATTAAAAATGGGGTAAAGATCTAAACAGAGAAATCTCACCAGAAGAATCTCAAATGCCTGAAAGACATTTAAAGAACTGCAAAAAAAAAAAAAAAAAATCCTAGTCATCAGGGAAATGCAAATCAGAACAACTCTGAGATACAATCTTACATGTGTCAGAATGGCTAAGATCAAAAACACTGATGACAAGCTTATGTTGGGGAGGATGTGGAACAAAGGAATAGTCCTCCACTGCTGGTGAAGAGTGCAAACTTGTACAGCCACTTTGGAAACCAGTATGATGACTTCTCAGAAAATTGGGAATCAATCTAACTCAAGACCCAATGATATCACTCGAGCATATACCCAAGGCACGCTCAATCCTACCACAAGGACACTTGCTCAACTATTTCATAGCAGCATTATTTGTACTAGCCAGAACCTGAAAACAACCTATATGCCTTTCAACTGAAGAATGGATAAAGAAAATGTGGTACATATACACAATGGAGTATTATTTGGCTGTAAAAAATAATGACACCATGAAATGTGCAGGCAAATGGATGGAGCTAGAAAATATCATCTTGAGTGAGGAAACCCAGACTCAGAAAGACAAATCAGTATGTACTCACAAATACAATCCACAGCTCCAGAGAAACTAGATAACAAGGAGGACTCTAAGAGGGACATATGGATTACCCTGGGAAGTGGAAATCAATGAGATCTCCAGAATAAACTATGGGTGAGAGGGGTCATTAGAGGGGAGAGGATGGGGAATGAGAACATGAGGGAATGGGATGGTCAAGTTGGTGGAGGGACAGGATGGGAGAGCAATGAAATAGATAACTTGATTGAGGGAGTCATTATGAGGTTAGGGAGAAACTTGGTGCTAGGGAAATTCCCAGGAATCAACAATGATGACCCCAGCTAAGACTACTAGCAATAGTGGAGAGGGTACCTGAACTGGCCTATCCTGGTATATATCCTAACTTATCATCATAGAGCCTTCATCCAGTAACTGATGGAAGCAGATGCAGGGATCCACCTCCAAGCACTAGGCTGAGCTCCAGGAGTCCACTCAAAGAGAGGGAAGAGGGATTATATGAGCAAAGGGGATCAAGATCATGATGGGGAAATCTACCATGACAACTGAACCAAGCTGGCGGGAACTCACAAACTTTAGACTGACAGCTATGGAGCCTACATGGAACCGGACTAGGCCTTCTACATGGGGAAGACCGTTTGTGTAGCTTAGTTTGTTTGAGGGGCCCCTGGCAGTGGAATCAGGATGTATTCCTGGTGCATGAGCTGCCTTTATGGAGCCCATTACCTATGGTCAGACACCTTGCTCACCTTTTATGCAGTGGGGAGGGGCTTGGTTCTGCCTCAACTGAATGTACCAAGCTTTGCTGACTCCCCATGGGAGGCCTTACCCTTTTGAAGGAGAGGGCAGGAGGAGTGGAGGGGAGTGGGGAGAGGCTGGGGGGTAGGGGGAGGGATGGAAGGGGGATCTGGGTTGCTATATAAAATGAATTTAAAAATTTCTTAAATAAAAAAAAGGAACTAGAGCACACAGGAAGGAGCCATCTCCATGAGATGCGACCAGAATGGATCCAAACACTCTGCCTGAGGCCAACCCAGGGCCCAGCTGCTGATCCTGCAAAACCCAACAACTTGGAGGTGTTGGTGAGATTGCCCTACTAAACAACCTGCTCAGCTGAGGTCCATTCAGGAGAGGATTCAGAATCCTACAGTCTGCAGTCTGAGGAAACAAGATCAGCTGAGGAGTTGACAAATGAGCAAAATGTGACCTGAGAACACAAAAGAAAGCACTGCCCAGCCACCTAACCAGATCACCAGAATCATAAGCCTACCCCACACTGACTGGTAAGCCCCTATCTCCAGACCGGCATACCAGGTCTCTAGCCCCTAGGACCTACTGATCGCATCCCAGGGACCAGACAGCTACCTTTCCCTGCTCCCCCATGAAAATAAATAAATAAATAAATAAATAAATAAATAAATAAATAAATAAATACCCTACGAACCTAACAACCACTGGAACCATAAGCACACCCTGCACCAATACCAATTGGGAACAACTGCTCCCTGAGACAGAACTCACTAACACTGATTGGACTAAGCTGCTCCCAAAGAAACAGAGCCCAACAGCACCAATTTGACCAAGAACTCCTAGTGGACCAAGACTAACAATTAGAACAAGAGAGGCATCTTCAGAAACAGACACCACCTACACCGAGAAGAGGAAGAGATGAGGAGACCAGTGCAAAAATACAGGCAACAACATAAACACCTATATGACAACATCAGAACCTAGCGATTCTACACCTGCAAGACCTGAACATACCAAGGCAGAAGAAGCAGAAGAAATCAATCCTAAAAATGACTTTAAGAAGATGATAGAGGCTCTTAAAGAGGAAATGAAAAACTCCCTTAAAGAGGAAATAAAAAATTCCCTTAAAGAAATGGAAGAAAAAACAAACAAAAAATTGGAAGAAATCAAAGAAAGCCAAGAAAAAGTAATTAAACAGATGAAGGAAACAGTTCAAGATTTGAAAATTGAAATTGAGACAATAAAGAAAACACAACAAACTGAGGGATGCTGGAAATAAAAATCCTGACTAAACGAACAGGAACTACAGAAGCAAGCATAACCAACCAAATGCAAGAGATGGAACATAGAATCTCTGACACTGAAGACACAATAGAGAAAATAGATTCGTCAATCAATGAAAACACTAAAGACAAAAAAGTCATAATACAAAACGTCCAAGAAATTTGGGACACCATGAAAAGACCAAACCTAAGAATAATAAGGATAGAAGAAGGAGAAGAATACCAACTCAAAGGCAGAGAAAATATATTCAACAAAATCATGGAAGAAAACTTTCCTAACTTAAAGAAAGAAATACGTATGAAGATACAAAAAGCTTACAGAACACTGAATAGGCTGGGTCCAAAAAAAAAAAAAGTCCCCTCGCCACATAATAATCAAAATACTAAACATACAGAACAAAGAAAAAATACTAAGAGCTGCAAAGGGAAAAGACCAAGTAACATATAAAGGCAGACCCATCAGAAAAACACCAGAATTCTCAATAGAGACTATGAAAGCTGGAAGGGTCTGTACAAATGTTATGCAGACACTGATAGACCATGGATGGCAACCCCGACTATTATACCCAGCAAAACTCTCAATCAACATAGACGGAGTAAACAAAATATTTCATGATAAAACCAGATTTAAACAATATCTCTCCACAAACCCAGCCCTACAGAAAGCACTAGAAGGAAAAAATCTAACCTAAAGAAGCTAAACACACCCATGAAAACTCAGGCAATAGATAATGCCACACCAACAAATACCAAAGAAGTAAACGCAACACTACCACAAAAAAATAACAGGAATTAACAATCACTGGTCATTAATATCCATTAATATCAATGGTCTCAACTCACCTTTAGAAAGACACAGACTAACAGAATGGATAAGAAAACAGGATCCATCATTCTACTGCATGCAAGAAACACACCTTAACTTCAAAGACAGATACTACCTCAGAATAAAGCGCTGGGAAAAGTCTTTCCCATCAAATGAATCTAAGAAGCAAGCTGGTGTAGCTATCCTAATATCTAATAAAAGAGACTTCAAACTAAAATCAATCGAAAGAGATCAGGATGGACATTACATATTTATCACAGGAAAAATCCACCAAGATGAAGTCTCAATTCTGAACATTTACGCCCCAAATACAAAGGCACCCACATTTATAAAAGAAACATTACTAAAGCTTAAATCGCACATCAAACCCCACACATTAGTAGTGGGAGATTTCAACACCCCACTCTCACCAAAAGACAGATCTACCAGAATGAAACTTAACAAAGAAATAAAGGACCTAACAGATGTTATGACTCAAATGGACTTAATAGATATGTACAGAACATTCCATCCTAACACAAAAGAATATACCTTCTTCTCAGCACCCCATAGAACCTTTTCAAAAATTGACCACATGCTTAGTCACAAAGCAAATCTCAACAGATACAAAAACATTAGAATAACCTCCTGTATCTTATCCGACCACCATGCCTTAAAGTTAGATTTCAACAACAACAAAAACTATAGAAAGCCTACAATCTCATGGAAACTGAATAATGCCCACCTGAAACACCAATGGGTCAAGGAAGAAATAATGAAAGAAATTAAAGATTTCCTAGAATTCAATGAAAACAAAAGTACAACATACCCAAACTTATGGGACACTATGAAAGCAGTGCTAAGAGGAAAATTCATAGGTCTAAATGCACACATAAAGAAGATGGAGAAATCTCATACCATTGACTTAACAGCACACCTGAAAGCTCTAGAACAAAAAGAAACAAACTCACCCAGGAGAAATAGATGCCAGGAAAGAATCAAACTGAGGGCTGAAATCAATGAAATAGAAACCAAGAGAACACAAAGAATCAGTGAAACAAAGAGTTGGTTCTTGGAAAAAACCAACAAGATAGACAAACCCCTAGCCAAATTAACCAAAAGGCAAAGAGAGAGCACCCAAATTAACAAAATCAGAAATGAAAAGGGAGACATAACAACAGACAATGAGGAAATTCAGAGAATCATCAGGTCATACTTCAAAAACCTGTACTCCACAAAATTGGAAAACCTGGAAGAAATGGACAATTTTCTGGATAGGTACCATATACCAAAGTTAAATCAAGACCAGATAAACTATTTAAATAGACCAATAACCCCTTAATAAATAGAAACAGTCATCAAAAGTCTCCCAGCCAAAAAAAGCCCAGGACCAGATGGTTTTAGTGCAGAAGTCTACCAGATTTTCAAAGAAGAACTAATTCCAATACTCTTCAAATTGTTCCACACAATAAAAACAAAGGAACATTACCAAACTCTTTTTATGAGGCTACAATTACCCTGATACCCAAACCACACAAAGATGCAACAAAGAAAGAGAATTACAGACCAATCTCCCTCATGAACATTGATGCAAAAATACTCAACAAAATATTGGCAAACTGAATCGAAGAACACATCAAAAAAATTATCCACCATGACCAAGTAGGTTTCATCCCAGGGATGCAAGGATGGTTCAACATACGAAAATCTGTCAATGTAATACACCATATAAACAAACTGAAAGAAAAAAAAAACACATGATCATCTCATTAGAAGCTGAAAAAGCCTTTGATAAAATCAAACACCCCTTCATGATAAAGGTTCTAGAAAGATCAGGAATACAAGGAACATACCTAAACATAATAAAGGCAATTTACAGCAAGCTGACAGTCAACATCAAATTAAATGGAGAGAAACTTAAAGCGATTCTACTAAAATCAGGAACAAGACAAGGCTGTCCACTCTACCCATATTTATTCAATATAGTACTTGAAGTTCTAGCTAGAGCAATAAGACAACAAAAGGAGATCAAAGGGATACAAACTGGAAAAGAAGAAGTCAAACTTTCACTATTTGCAGATGATATGATAGTATACATAAGTGACCCCAAAAATTCTACCAGGGAACTCCTACAGCTGATAAACTCCTTCGGTAATGTGGCAGGATACAAGATCAACTCAAAAAAATCAGTAGCCCTCCTACACACAAATGATAAAAGGGCTGAGAAAGAAGTCAGAGAAGCATCACCCTTTACAATAGCCACAAATAATATAAAATACCTTTGGATAACACTAACTAAACAAGTGAAGGACCTTTTTGATAAGAACTTTAAATCTCTAAAGAAAGAAATTGAAGAAGATATCAGAAAATGGAAGGATCTCCCATGCTCATGGATAGGTAGGATTAACATAGTAAAAATGGCAATCTTACCAAAAGCAATCTACAGATTCAATGCAATCCCCATCAAATCCCAACACAATTCTTCACAGACTTGGAAAGAAAAATACTCAACTTCATATGGAAAAACAAAAAACCCAGGATAACTAAAAGAATCCTGTATAATATAGCAACCTCTGGAGGCATCACCATCCCTGACCTCAAGCTCTACTATAGAGCTATAGTCATAAAAACAGCTTGGTACTGGCATAAAAACTGGTATACAGACCAATGGAATCGAATTGAAGACCCTGACATTAATCCACACACATATTAACACCTGATTTTTGACAAAGAAGCCAAAACTATACAATGGAAAAAACAAAGTATCTTAAACAAATGGTGCTGGCATAACTGGATGTCAATATGTAAAAGATTATAAATAGATCCATATCTGTCACCATGCACAAAACTCAAGTCCAAGTGGATCAAAAACCTCAACATAAATCCAGTTACACTAAACTTAGTAGAAGAGAAAGTAGGAAGTACTCTTGAATGCATTGGCACAGGAGATCACTTCCTAAATATAACACCAGCAGCACAGACACTGAGCACAACAATTAATAAATGGGATCTCTTGAAACTGAGAAGCTTTTGTAGGGCAAAAGACACAATCAATAAGACAAAAAGACAGCCTACAGAATGGGGAAAGACCTTCACCAACCCCACATCTGACAGAGGACTGATCTCCAAAGTATATAAAGAACTCAAGAAACTAGACATCAAAATACTAAATAATCCAATTAAAAATAGGCTAAAGAGCTAAACAGAATTCTCAAAAGAAGAATCACAAATGGCTGAAAGACATTTAAAGAAATGCTCAACATCCTTAGTCATCACGGAAATGCAAATCAAAACGACTATGAGATACCACCTTACACCTGTCAGAATGGCTACGATCAAAAACACCAATGACAGTCAATGTTGGAGAGGATGTGGAGCAAAGGGAACACTCCTCCACTATTGGTGGGAATGCGAGCTTGTACAACCACTGTGGATATCAGTATGGTGTTTCTCAGAAAATTGGGAATTGATCTACCTCAAGACCCAGCCATAACACTCTTGGGCATATACCCAAGGAATGCTCAATCATACTACAAAGATACATGCTCTACTATGTTCATAACAGCACTATTTGTAATAGCCAGAACCTGGAAACATCCTAGATGCCTGCCAACTGAAGAATGGATTAAGAAAATGTGGTACATATACATAATGGAGTACTACTCAGCTGAGAAAAACAATGACAGCATGAAATTTGCAGGCAAATGGATGGAGCTAGAAAATATCATCCTGAGTAAGGTAACCCAAACGCAGAAGGACAAACTTGGTATGTACTCACTCATAAGTGGATACTAGATATAAAGCAAAGAACAATCAGACTGCAACCCACAGAACCAGGGAGGCTATATAGCAGGGGGGACCCTAGGATGACTGTGGTTTATAATAAGTTTTGGTTTTACTCAATTACTGGGCAAGCCTCAATGAAACATTTCACTACTAGGATAAGAATTTATACTGTATCAAGCTGATAATAGAAAAATAAATAAATAAATAAAAATGAAAAAAAGAAAAGGAACGAAAATGCCACCCAAAGGGAGTGGCACTATTAGATGTGACCTTGTTGGAGTGGTGGTCTTGTTGGAGGAAGAGTTTCACTGTGGGCGCAGGCTTTGAGGTCTCTTTTCTCTAGCTTCAGTCAGTGTGACAGTCAACTTGCTGCTGCCTTCTGGTCAAGATGTAGCCAGCACCACATCTGCCTGCATGCTGCCATGCTCCCTGTCATGATAATAATGGCCTGAATCTCTGAAACTGTAAGCCATCAGCTCAATTAAGAAAAAAAAAAAAGAAAAGAAATGGCTGCAGAGGAAAGTAGGGACGGTTGGGAGCTGTGGACTAGAGAGGACGCACAACACTGTACACACACAGCTCAGTGGATCATTCTGGAGAGTTCAGAAGATCACAATCTGAAGGCAGGGGGAAAATGCGTTTCTGAGGTTTAGGAGGTAAGTGTGGATGCTATCCTGACCTAGACTAGAGGGCCCTTATGTCACACCATTGTAAAGAATCTAGCTATATTCTGCTGGCATCCGCCAATTTGAGCGAGGCTGGCTTGAGCAGACATAGACTCACTTGTCTGGTGGAGGTTTCAAGAAAGCTCAGCATTCAGGCTGTGGCCTGGTGAGGACACCAGGCAGGGATGCTCCAGGCTCATCCATGTTGCAGCAATATCAACTTTCAGATTGGAACTATTCTCTCGTTAACCCATTTCATAGTGACTGCCTTGACCTGAATTGCCCCATTTTGTAAAAAATGACAGAAAAGAATGACTCGTATCTTCTTTAGACAAGTTAACATCCCCCTTCTTCCAGCACATCTGGAGGGACAAACTGAAGAGAGATTTCTGTGTGACAATCAGCAATGACACTGAGTCATGTCAGATTGTGTCAGAAACACCAGACCTGTGGGCTTGTCAATCACCCCAAATGGAACCCTCTCACCTAGGACTTTAGAAGAAGGAGCACCCCAGCACTGAGCTGTGCAGCACGCTGGCTGTCACCTGACACTCTTCAAGAGCTTCTTCCAGTAAAATGGCCACAGGCAAGGGCCTCTGTCCCCAGCTAGGTTAGATATCTTATCCCCCATAGCAGGGCAATGTAATCCATCCTCCCAGACACATCTTTAGTCCTATGTCTGGTCAGGACAATTCTGACCCCTGACACCTGGAACTTCTTGCAGTTTGTCCAGGAGTGCCACCAAGAAAGCCAGAAGGAATCCTGGTCTGTCTTCCTATTCTTCCTGCCTGCTTCACCAACCCTCCTCATCTAGAAAGATCCTCAAAGGACCCAGAGGTACCTTACCCATGCACTATAGAGACATAAGGGAGTATTGTAGGTCTTTATAGAAAGGTGAGGAGGAGGATTAGGGGGCGAGGAGGAAGTATAACAGGTAGAAGGGAGATTATTTTATGTCCTCTAGGAAAGCCACTCCAGGGGTAGTGCCCTGGGCTGCATGGAGCCTGGTCATTCATGATCCAGAACAGAGGGGGAGTCTTTGAAGCCAGCAGGGAAGGGCAGTGGAGGCTGAAGTCAGAGATGTGATGCTGGAATCTCAGGGCCTCCACCCAGCAGAGCAGACAGTGGGTGGAGAAAAGTCAGTGCCCCAGGCTGCCCACAGTGCCCTGTGCCCATGTGTGAGAGGAAAGAAATGAGCTCAGGACAACAGCACGGCAAGGATGGACAAGGATGCTGCCTGAGTCTGGATCTGACCATACCTGGGAAACTGACCTTGGCCAGGTTTGAGACTGCCATCTCTAAAGCATCACACAGAGAGGGACCCAGGAACTCTGACATCTCCTGGTCATGGCTGAAATAGTCTGCAACGAAACTCATGAGTAAATGGGGTCACTGTCAGCACTGAGGGGTGATGGAAATGCCATGGAGGAATTTCCCACTTACTATCAAGCAGAGTGGGGGATAAAGGCCCAGGGGTATCATCTCCAGAAATGGGCTACAAACAAAAGATGCCCGAGAAATGAGATCCATGAGAAAAATGTGAACACATTTTTGTAGGCACAGAAAGTTTCAGAAGCATGCTGCACACCTGTTTGGTGAATAGATTCTCTCCTACCCAGGACAAAGAACATAGGACCTCCTGAAATCCATCCAACCCTTAGACCAGGGTTTTATCAAGAGTCTGCTAAACATGGTCACATGGGGCTAAATTGCCTCCTGAAGAATAGGCTTCTGTTCAAGAAGGATTCAGAAACCCAGGGAATTCTATCAGGACCTTAGGGTCCTTCCAACAGCCATCATCACCCCAACCACTGAAGGAGAAAGTCAGAACGAGAGGCAGCCCATTGCCCTGGAGTGAATTTCTGACTTCCATGCATGGACTGGTAGGGTGGGCACAGCAGCCTCTTCTTATACCTCTGCTTAGGGATGAAGATGCTCTCCATGTGAGGGCTCTGGCTTTTTCAACCTTCTTAAAGCTCTCTAGAGCTTCCTGGTTTATTGGGGCATGGGGATTCTCTGCAGCTGAGGCCCCAGAGACACAGGAGTGTAGGGGTCAGAGATGGGGAGCTGATGGAACTTCCTTCCTAGCCTGGAGGACTGGGATACTATTGGATGGGGAAGGGGAGGGACACTTTTCCCATACATATGTATACATACCAGATGCTTGTGGCCCAGCTAAGCAAGAAGAACCAGATAATACTAACTCCAGATACTCAAAGCAGCTGACTGGGAGACCCAGGTCACTCCTTTCAGAGTGCCTCAGCATCCCCCTAGGCAGGATTGGGATGTCAGCAATGACCCCAACTGGAGAAACCCATCTCCCTGGGCTCAGGGCTTCATTCTGTGCCCTGTTCTGTGTTCACAAAGGCATTGCCATTGGGAAATCTCAACAGCCTTGACCTCCATATGAATGGTGGTGACACCAAGTCTCTGCTTGGGGCTGGGCTTTACATGCTGGTTCCTGTTTCTGCCCCTGTCCCTCTCCTCTGATAATGCCCCACAGTAATTAGGAGCTTTGTCTGCAATGAGTCCCTGACTACAATGGTGATGTTTGTGGCATCCATGTCACTGTGAACAGTTAACACTTTCTACCTTTTCCTTGACAGAGAGCAAGAATGTGCAACCTCAGATCCTCAGTCCTGGGGTAGGACAAGGATTTGTGGGTTTTGGATGCTGGTGGATTCTCCCAGGGGAGGAGAGGAAAGCCAGGGGACAAATGATAACTTGACTCCCCACGATTTTTGCTATTCAGATCTGATGCTCCTTCAGCTTCTCCCCACCATAGAGGAGACAGTAGTCCTTTGCTGGATACTTTATGAGATACACCACATGATTGCCTCCATCCATGGTGGACAATGACACTACTTCTGAATAAGCCACCTGACCCTTCACAGAAGATCCACAGTGGCCTGGCATCCAGACTGGATAAGCCTTGGCTTCCACAACCTCCAGAGCTCCTCACCAGGTTCCTCCACCAATCAGAGTTCTCAGATGAGTCCCTAGCACCCAGGATCCCAACACACCTGAGAGGTGGCCCTTCCCCGACCATGATTCACTGGAAGGGCTACAGGAGCCAGACTCACAGAGGTCACAGCTGGAGCAGCTCAGTCTCAAACAGCCAAATTCAGCCCTGCTCCTGACCATTTCAGGGTCTCAGTCACCAGCTATGGGACAGCACTAGACAGTCCAGACCTCCTGGGCACAAGTGTTTGGTTTCAGCTGTTGTCAACTTTAAGGAAAAATGACCCATAGAACAGAGAATGGCCAATGGGATAAAAAAGAGAACAAGGTTCTCAGGTCCAAGGACACCCCACAGAGTGTCAACTGGTGTCACTGTCCTGCAGATTATTGGGATGCAGCCCAGACAGGCTCCACACTCACTGTGCATTGCCAGGCTCACCTGTGATCTTAGGTCAGAGCTCACCTCCCACCATTGGTCTGAGATCCTGGACAACAGATGCTCTGTGAGGAACACTGCCTGGCTATATGATCCCTCACTGGGACTAGCCATAGTGTGTGTCCTACATGTGCTGTGCCAGGAGAGTTCCCAAGGCAAAACTGGCTTCTATTCACATCATAGACAGCCACCAGCTGAACCATCCAAGCCACACATGTCAGCCAGAGCTCTGTGCTATACCTCTTGATGGCTGCCCTCTCAACCCACCCTACACCCAGGAGAGGGGACTCAGGCTGCCTGACCTGATGACACTATTTAAGGCCATGGTCCTGCACATTAGCCCTCACCCTGCACAAGTACTTTCCAGAAGGCTTTCTGTCTCTGGAGACATTCAGACCAGCACCATGCCCCTCTCACCTGGTCTAAGAAGGAAAGTTTCAGTTTGGGAATTTGGGGGGACAAAGGAAACCACAGGGTCATCATGGTCAGGGTCAGTGGCTGCCCAAGCACCCACTTCCATGATCAGACACTATGCTGTCATCCAGGTGGGAGACACGTGGATGAGAGTCCCATGGATAGACTCACACAGATGAAGCCACACAGATACGAAGTGTGTAGGAGTGATATGCACTGTCAGGAGCCACAGAGCTGGGAAATCACACAGGTATGACACAGGCAGCCTCAGATCACATGTGAGAAATCACAAGGTGTATGTGTATGGGGTCACTCAGGTGAAATGTCACACTGATAGGCACTGTATGTGTAAGATTCACTCAGATGTCAGCCTTAGAGGGCCAGGCTGAAAAAAAATGGAAGCCAAATGATGGGAAGTCATAAGGGTGTGGGATGCATGGGCTAGGGAGGTCACATGTGTAAGCCCACAAAGGGATTTCACTGCAGGGTCTGACAAGCCTTCTCCTGGTGTCTTGTGCCCCCTCTTGACCATCTGCAAACCCAGTCTCTGCAGGTCTCCAAAGCAGAAATTCACTAGAAGAATCCCCAGAATCCAAGGCCAATCTGTCATTTCTGAAGGACTCTGAGAATGAAACCCTTGACCTCTAAGGTCTTATGTAGCAGACAGCTATTCTCCTGTAAGAGTAGGGAGTGAACACTGTGTGGTTCAGCCATCTGCTCTCATCCTGTTCCCTCCCCCCAACAAGGTTTCTGTTTCCCACTCTTGCACGTCCAGGGACAGTTGCATGTCTCTCAAATGAGTTTCCAAATCTGTTAAACACTCAAGGTTAGCATGATATCATCTACATAGTGAAAACTTTTTACAGAGGATGAGCAGGGTAAGAAAGCAAGGCCCTGGGCCGCCATCCAGGACAAGTAGTGGGACACGTGGGGCTGTGGGGATAATCTCTGACAAGCACTCTGAAAATCCATTGCAATCCATTCCAACCAGGAGTCAGCAACTAAGTGGATACTAGAGTAATGTGTTAGCAAGGTCTAACACAGCATAGAAAGATCCCATCAGCTGTCTCAGTTACTTCCTCAGATCAGTGTTGGCTACAGCAGCATGGATAGGAGCACCCCCTGGTTAGTTCTGTGTATTCACACTCATTCTTCCCAAGCTGTCCCACTTCTTTATCCTGCGGGTGTTCCCTTGGGGACTTTGTGTGTCTCCCCTTGCTTGTTGAACTCAATGAAGCCAGGTCGAGTTGCTTTGCCATGCCTGATTCCACAGGGGTACAGGATTGCTTGCTGTGCCTACCAACTACCAGAAGCCCACCTGCTGGGGCCCTGAAGATTCTTGACGGCTACTGCACGCAGCTTCAGCCACCTGATACATCTCCATCAGCCATACCTGGCTGCTGAAAGGACCCCTGACTGGGCAAATGTGTTTACCCCCAGGAGGGACAGGCAGAGGGCATATTCAGGGAAGAAATTTTCCTCCCCTCAGTCAGACTTCATCATTTTTACTTATAAGCACTGTTATCTCCACCTCCATGATATGAAGCTCATTGCCTCTGACATTTCTGGGTGGCACCAGAATCCACTGCACATGGCTTCCACATTTGCCCACAGCCAGCTATTTCTCATGTTAATAAGGACCAACATGGGATTTCGGTCACCCTGCATGGTCCTCATCTGCGGATCCTTAGACATGTCCATAGGGAAGTAGCTGTTGTGGATTCCACTGGTAAGAGTATCTCCCTCCACCCTGGTATAAGGGAAGTTCCCAGGAATCCATAGGGATGACCTCAGCTTAGACTACTAGCAGTGGTGGAGGGGGTGCCTGAGCTGGCCTACCTCTTGATCAGATTGGTGAATGCCCTAACTGTCATCATAGAGCCTTCATCCAGTACCTGATGGAAACAGATGCAGAGAGCCACAGCTAAGCACCAGGCCAAGCTCCAGAAGTCCAGTTGAAGAGAGGGAAGAGAGATTCTCCAAGCAAAGGGGCATCAAGACCATGATGGGGAAACTTACAGATACAACCGAACCAAGCTGGTGGGAACTCATGAACTTCAGACAGACAGCTGTGGAGCCTACATAGGACTGGACTGGGCCCTCTGCATGTGAGAGACAGTTGTGTAGCTTGGTCTATTTGAGGGGCCCCTGATAGTGGAAATAGGATCTCTATCCCTGGTGCATGAACTGGCTTTTTGGAGCCCATTGCCTATGGTGGGACACCTTGCACAGCCTTGATGCAGGGGGGGAGGGGCTTGGACCTGCCTCAGCTGAATGTGCTGGGTTTTGCTAACTCCCCATGGGAGGCCATACCTTTTTAGAGGAGGGGATGGAGGGTGGACTCCGGGGGGTAGGGAGTGGGAGGAGGCATGAGAGAGGGTTCTGTGGTTGGTATGTGGAATAAATAAAAAATTTTCTTAATAGAAAAAAAAAAAAAAGAATGTCTCCCTCCACAGCCAGCATGGTGGCTTTCATCAAAGCCACTACAGCTCTGTCCAGGTCCTGATGTCACTGCTGAAATGACCTCTTTCTCAACCCTGGTTAACATAGACTTGCTCACCTGGTGACATGGGCACCATTCTCCCTCACCTTCAGTTTTTTTCACTGTCACTTTTCCTCCTGTTTTTCCTCTTTACCAACCAATGCTTCTCATGGGTCTTAAGTTTTCAGATCTAGGAGAAGGCCCTTTAAACAAGGTCTGGGCTGTGTCCCCCCCGCAAGCAGAGGCTCAGGCAAACTGCATCCTGCCAGCATCATAGGAATGAGCTCCTGAGGGAGAGCTCCCAGCTGGGATGTTGGTCATACAGCTCTGGGATGTTAGAGATGATGGGTGGCGGCTGGAACACACAATCACTGGGTGGTGGCTGGAATACACAATCACCCTAGATACTCTTTACCTGACTCCCTTTGCTCCACTGAACTCTGAGGGCACAGTTGGAACTGTTACTTCAGAATTTTTTCTTTTACTGTGACTTGGGGAGTGGGCCAGACTTTTAGAGTTTCTGACTTCAACACCTGAACATGAGTATTTTACAGATTTGGAAACTCTTCCTGAATTTAAGACACTGTACAGTGAGTCATTGAGAGTATGTGGTATTGGCAGAGGGAGACACATAGCATAATGGAACAGAACAGGGAACAGAAAAAGCAGACCCAGGGATGCACAGCCAATGTGTTTGTTTTACAAGAGGAAATGAACCCAAAGGAAAAGAACAGTCCTTTCCACAGTTGGTGTTGGAATAACTGGGCACCCACGTGGGGAAAAATGCTCACATACATGTCTCATAAAAATGAACTCCAGCTGACTGTGGCCCAGTACACCTTTAATCCCACAATCTGTCAAGTGGAGGGTGCAGGATCTGGAGTTCAAGGCCATCCTTGTATACATTGTGAGTTCAGCATCAGTCAAGATATAAGACTCTGTCTCAAAAACAAACTTTAAAATGAGTTTTAAGTTTAAGTGTGAAGTGAAAACTCACACAACGCCTAGACAATGCCCGGAAGACTGTGGCAACGGCACCTCAAAAGCACAAGCCATGAAAGACAACTGACGTGATGATGCCGCTGGAGTGAAAAACTTCTCTGTAAAGGATGCTGTGAGCAGTGATGTCACTCAGCTGGCACAGCGCTTGCCCGGCATTCACGAAGCCCTGGGTCCAGTCACCAACACTGCATTGAACAGGTGTGGTGGCACACACTTGTAACCTCAGAACTAGGAAAGTGGAAGCAGGAAGACCAGAAATTCAAGGTCATCCTTGGCTACATAGCCAGTTCAAATCCAGCCTGCAACACACAACAGCCAGTCTCAAAAAGAAAAGAAAAAAGATGCTGTGAAGAGAATGAAAAGACAATCTGCCAACCGGAGGGAAACATTGGCAAAGCACGTCTCTGATAAAGAGTTAAAATTCAAGACACACAAAGAGCCCTCATCACTCACCAGTCAGAAATCAAACAACCCAACTGAAAAATGGGCAAAAGTTGTAGAGAGATCCCTTGAGGAATGATACAGGTAAAAATCAACACAAAAAGATACTTCACATCAAATATCATCAGGGGACTGCAAATTAAAACACAAGCCAGGAAGAGAGCTCAGTGGGCAGAGGTGCTTGCCAACAAGCCTGAAGACCTGAGTTCAATATCAGGAACCCACATCACAGAGAAAGAGAATCAGGTCCTAAAGGTTGTTCTCTGACCTCTAAATGTCCACTGTGGTATATGAACACACATTTGTGTTCTCTCTCTCTCTCTCTCTCTCTCTCTCTCTCTCTCTCTCTCTCTCT
>CABHPR010000058.1:4491-40337 GCA_902168415.1 Peromyscus melanophrys
TTTCTACTTTTTAAATTTGTGTGTGTGTGTGTGTGTGTGGTGTATGTGTGTGTGTGTGTGGTGTGTGTGTGTGTGTGTGTGTGTGTGGTGTGGTGTGGTGTGTGTGTGTGTGTGTGTGTGTGTGGTGTGTGTGTACATGTTAGGTGTGTGGATAAGAGTGGCCATGTACCTACGTGTGCATGTGTGTAGACCCCAGAGGTCAAAATGAGTGTCTTCCTCTATCCCTTTCTACCGATTGTTTGACAAGGCCCTCACTCAACCTGGAGCTCATCCATTTGGCTAGGTATCTGCTTTCCCCAGCATTGGGGTTATAGACCTGCGTCAACATATCTAGCTTCCATTTTTACATGGGTGCTGGGATTCTGAACTCAGGTCTTCATGCCTATAAATGAATACTTATCCACTGATCATCTCCCTGACTCCCAGAGGTTTTTTTTTTTTGTTGTTGTTGTTGTTTGTTTGTTTGTTTGCTTCATTTTTCGAGACATGGTTTTGGTGCCTGTCCTGGATCTCACTCTGTAGACCAGGCTGGCCTTGAACTCACAGAGATCCACCTGGCTCTGCCTCCCGAGTGCTGGGATTAAAGGCGTGCGCCACTGCTGCCCAGCCCAGAGTTTTAACTCTTTAAGACTAACCACCTTTGAGCTCCAACATCTAACATATTTGATGTGTGTGATCATGTGTGTGCATTCATGTGGGGGATGTGCATGTGTCAGAGATTTATGTCAAGTGCCTTCCTGCTGTGGGATGTCTTTCTGTACTCTGTGAATACATGTTGCTCTCATTGGTTGATAAATAAAGCTGTTTGGACAATGGTGAGGCAGAATAAGGTTAGGCGGTACATTCAAACTGAAGATGGAGATGAAGAAGGTGGAGTGAGGCAAGACATCAGCCCATCGCTCAAGCAACAAGATGCCAACAGACTGGTAATGCCATGGCCATGTGGCAAAACATACATTAGTAAGAATAGGTTGAGTTAAGATGTAAGAGCTAGCTTGCAAGAAGCCCGAGCCATAGGCCATACAGTTTGTAATTAATATAAGCCTCTAAATGATTATTTTATAAGCAGCTGCGAGAGCTCAGTTGGGAGAGATTTGTCCAGACTGTGGGGCTAGGCGGGACCTAGAAATTTCCCCCCACACCTCTCTGTATCACTCTCTATCTTTGTTTTGAGGCACAGTCTCCCACTGAACTTGGAGCTTGTTACTTGGCTAGACTGGCTGGCCAGCTATCCCCAGAGATCCTCCTGCCTTTGCTTCTCTGGCACTTTGACTATACTTATACCTTGGCATGTCTAACTGGAGACATGTTTTTAACTGGAAATATGAACTCATGTCTTCATGCTTTTGTGGCAAGCACTGTATAGACTGAGCCATCTCTCCAGCACTAGCAAATTTTTATAATACATGATAAGAAAAAAAATCAAAATTGTTGCATAAGTGGACCCATTGTTCTATATCCCAAGGCCAGTTTCCTTCTGCCACTACAGAAGGATGCTCCTGGTGTGCAAATGCTTTATTGACATTTGCTGTGGCTCAACAAGGCACATCTTGAGATTTTCTTTTTCTCCTACCCAACGCTAACCAGGCCTGACCCTGCTTAGCTTCTGAGATGAGGTGAGGTCATGTACGTTCAGGATCTATGACCATTGACACATCTTGAAATTTGTCATTGCACTGACCTTAAATAGTGCCGTGAAATAAATGGATTCCTACTGAATTTGAGCCACATGTAAAATCAAAATCTAGACTTCAAACTCCGGACATCTAGAATTCTATTAGATAATTTTCATGCATGATTAAGATTCTTCTTGGAAAATTTTTATTTCATAGTTTTCCAATCTTTGTACATATTCTAGTAGAAGATTTGGCATTTACAATTATAGCCTTAGAGTTAAGATCTATTTATGCAGAAAATTAAAATATTTTCATAATAAAAGTATGTACTTCCATAAAATTCAATATTTGGTTGAAAGTGAACCAACAACTTAGTAATTAGTATCTTACATAGAGATATGCAATAAATATTAAGTCGAACTGCTATTGAACATTCTACTTTGGGGTCTCCTGAGATGGTTCAGCAGTTGAGAATGCTTGCTGCTGTCCCTGAGAATCCAACTTCAGTTCCCAGCATCCATGTCAGACGGCTCACCACCACTTGAAACTCTAGCTCCAGGGGATCAGACACCTTCTGCTGACCTCCTTGGCCACACATGTGACATATGTACGTATGTGCATACACACACCAAAAAATAAAAGCATGTCTTTTAAGATATTTTTCTTGCCTTAGTTCTGATTTTTAAATTTTAGTCCCTTAGCCTCTGATCATCTCTAGGAAGAATTGTTATCAAATATATAAATATAAATATAAACGGTGCCTTTTGATTTGAATCTAATATCAAAGGCATCATGATCATCATCAAGATTAATAAAACTACAAGCATGCTCAAACCTAGTCAATTTAAACTAAAGTATATTAAGATAATTGGTTCCGCTCCCGGGGCCATAGAATTTTTTGTAATTTTACATAACACCAGGCACTGGAGATTCAAAAGGATTTAAGATGCATGCCTGTGATGGCTCATTATGTGTCGACTTGACTGGGCAACAAGATGCACAGATGTTAATTGGAGGTATTTCTGTCAAAATACTTCTAGAAGAGGTTAGTATTTGAGTACTCAGACCAGGAAAAGAAAATAACCTCATTCGTACAGATGGCCACATCAAATTATAGAAGGCCTCAGCACGACAGAGCCAGAGCTGCAGCAGTCCTCTGCTCAAATAGCCATTTTCTCGTCCTCAGAATAGTGATGCTGGTTCTTGGAGCCTCGGGGATCACACCATCAGCCCTCTGGTTCCTGGGCCTTTGCACTTGGCCCAGAACTTTCATCATTGATGCGCCTGGTTCTCAGGGCTCCCATTTGAACTGGAGGCTGTCCCGCCATTTGCTTTGGTTTTCCAGCCTGCAGATGGCAGATCATGAGATGTCTTAGCCTCCACCATCATGTGAGTCAATTATTCTCATTCTCTTTTGTTTATCTATCTATCTATCTATCTATCTATCTATCTATCTATCTATCTATCTATTTATCTGTGTATCTATCCATCCATCCATTTATCATCTATCTATCTACCTATCTATCTATCTATCTATCTATCTATCTATCTATCAATCTATCTATCTATCTATCTATCTTCTATCATCTATCTGCATATATATATATATATATATATATATACCTGTCTTCTATCATCTATCTATCTAATCTATCATCTATCTACCTACTTGTCTACATATCTGTCCTGTTCATTCTGTTTGTCTGGAGAACTCTGACTAATTCCATTTCCTAAGACTTCCCACAGTGGGAACAGACCAGCAAAGCAAGGATTGGAGAACAGTGTGATAAGTGTGGTCCAGGAATGTGCATGCAGGGTGTGTCTCGGATGCAAACACGGGAAGACAAGGATCAGAGTGGGAGAGGCGCAGTTTGGGGAAGCTTCAAGGAGGACATTATACTGAGATAATATTAAATAGATAAGATATTCACATAAAGAACTTTACAGTTGATAAGAATAGAAACCGTGAAGGCACACATGAAGGATCTAAAAACGGCTGTTTGTGCAGAATCACTTGAGTGGGGTTTTTACAGGGCGTTAACAAAGTATAAAGCTGGAGAGACAGGCGGGTCCAGGGCAAGAAGTACCTGAAGAGTTAAGATAATTCCTGGAGAACGTTTGAAAAACCCTTGACAAATAGGTACATAACAATATGAATATACGTTTTCTCTATCTTTCTTTTCCTTCCTTCCTCCCTCCCTCCCTCTCCCTCCCTCCCTTCCCCCCTCTTTCTTTCTAAATTTAAACAGGATCTCCCTGGCAGGCCTGGAAACTGAGTATGTAGACCAGGCTGGCCTTGAACTCACAAAGATCTGCTTGCCTCTGTCTCCCAGGTACTGGAATTAAAGGTGTGCACTCCCAGTTTGAATGCACATTTTCAAAAACACTGATTCGAACTACAATGATAAAGGAATGAAATTTCTTATCTGAAATTATTTGCTCTGCAGAAACTTGTAAGAATAAATATATATATATATATATATATATATATATATATATATATATATATATATATATATATATATGATACGGAAACAACACTAAATCCACAGTCTTGCCAAAATGTCTACTTTAAGGGCTCCTAAAGATTTTCAAGGACTAACTTAAAGATGGTGCCTTGCCCACCCCCCTCCATGGTGTCCTGATTCAACACAGGGAAGCAATGAGGATGGAAGGATAGAGTACCTCAGCTGCAGCTTGGCTGGTGATGACCTGGCATTCTAATGTCTAGTACACAAAGGTGCACAAAGATTCGCACTTGGTCCAGGCTGAGCATCAGGAAGTGAAGAAGCCATCCAGCTGGGGGAGGAGAGCTTCAAGTACAGAATAGTCATCTTCATCATTGCTGGATTTTAAATCACCTAGGAGACACACTTTTAAAAGCATACCAGTGAGAAAAAAAAACCGACCACGATACAGAGTAAGAAGGTCTTACTGTAAGTCCATACTTAGCTGACCTTTTGCCCATTTGGAATCTGGGCCCTTCCCCAAAGCATCTGCTTTTTCTATTGTGCCTGGTCCTTGCCTCCCACCAATACACACAGTTAGACCCTGTTGGCTGCCCATGATAGAAGGATGCAGGCATGAAACATAAGCTTGGCCAAGTTAGTCTCCCCTAAGACTTCTAATGTTGAGCCAAGAACAGAGCTATTTCCCATCTTGTAAGGAAGCACTCAGTCTTCCTGGTTATTGAGATATCAGTGGTGGGTTTTCTATATATGTCAGGGAGTTTCCTTCTATTTCTACCTAGTCTGCATTTTTTATAATAAATGGACATTGGATTTTTTGTAATGCATCTGTTAAGATAGTCACGGAATTTAGTCTTTATTTAGTTAATATGGTGTATTACATTGATCCATTTAAAAATGTTAAGTCAACATTGCATCCCTGAGAAAAAAATACATCCCACTCAATCATAAGCATAAACTTAAACTAAAAAAATACAGCATATTAATAGACTACACACCAAAAAAAAAAAGATTACTCATGGGAACAGGAGCATGTGTTCAACATAGTATATGCACAAATTACAGTAATCTGATGACTATGACCATTATGAATGTAGTTTGATGTTTCAAATTTACTGGCAGGAATTCCAAAGTGTGTGATTAATGACAAAATGCTAGGATAGCTTTATAGAAGTGAATAGGAATCGCTTTATGGAAGTGACTATATACAGTGAGTAAGTTGACTTTAATTGTCTCTTCCAACTATAAACTTTGCTAATTTCTGTTCGTTAAGCATAGTGAATCCCCATCCGTGAGCTGATTCTTCAGCACTGAGACTCATTCGTGATGAGTAACAGAGAACTGTGTGGGTGTCCCCATATGTGATTTAAAAAAAAAAAAAAAAAGGATAAATATGTTGAAGGATGACAGCTGGGAGATAAGAGTCTAAAAAGATTTAAAGAAAGAAAGGAAACTTTAGAAGAAATTTGATGGAAAAAAAAAAGAGGAAAAGAAAAGAAAGCCAAAACAGGGGCTTATTTAAGAGTCAAATCAGTGTGAATTTTCTCAGTGGTTCATGGGTGATGTGGCCCACCATCACTTTGCAAGAACCCTTATTAGCTTTAATAGAACATTTTGAGAATCATCTCCTAGCCCTCCTTGCATGTGTGTGGTTAACAGGTGGCTGACATACTCTAGTGTTGACACCAGGCACTCTGACATTGTGTTTGTGCCCATTTTAGTGACAAGCCACTTCTTCACCCATAACCATTTTGTTTTCATTCTTCATCCAGACTTGGGTCACTCATGAAGTATGTCAACTTAAAATGTGACTCTTTCCACTTATAACAAGTCATTGAAATGTCGTCAACCATTAGAGTGGGCTATCTCTTGTACCCTCTTATGTCTGTCTTCATTAACTCTTTCCTGTGCTTCTCCAAAGAGTGTATAAAGAAGATGCAATGCAAACTTCAGGAATAAGACCTTCAAGTTGCAGAAAGGAAGAAACAGCATATTGTTGGTGTTTTGTTTATAGCTTATCATTTGCTACTTAAATCAGTGGTGGTAAATACTATCGTGTACATTGGTCTGCGATGCGGTGATGTGACCACAAGCTGAGGAGCTTACAAAGAGCAGCACTCACAATTCTGGAACCTGAGAAGTTCAACATCAGGGCCCTAGCAAATTCAGTGTCCGGTGAGCCTTCCTCCCTGGTTTGCAGATGGCAAGTCTGGGTTGTGTCTTCTTTCAGTAGATGCAAGGGGCTGGGGGCAGAGTTATAGACTGAAAAATGGCCCACTGATCTCATTGATGACGGCTTCATCCTCACAGCTGATGTTGGTAACTAGATTACAGTGTATGAATTCTAGGCAACATGAATATAGAGTATCATTGCAGCATGGAATTATCATGAAAAGGGAACCCATGATATGGAAAGCTTTCACCCAAGTGTTTGGGGACACTGGCAACAGCAACTACTCACAACATAGGGGTCTAACATCTCTGAAGTGTGCTCACCCTGCGTTGGTGGTTCAGTCTAGAATCCAGTGGGGCAGGAAATCCATCAATTCTCTTCTCTCTCTCCCACACTTGCTAAATGGCCACAACCCAACCTGAGCTCCACCCTCAGTGCCTCTCACATGCCCCTCCCAGTTGTCTGCCCCCAAACCGTACTCAGTGCCAGGGTTGTTGAACAAATTGTTTCTCTTCATCATTCTGTTCCCCGGCCGAACCAGAGAGTATCAATTTCCTTTCACCTCATCAAAAGAGAAGTTGGTTTCCTCAATAATTTTCTCTATTCAGTACTTCTAGATCACGACCTGTGCTGGTTGGTTTCTGTCAACTTGACCCAAACTAGAGTCACTTGGGAAGAGGGAACATCAGTTGAGGAATTACTTCCACCAGACTGGCCAATTATCAGGTATGGGGACATTTTCATGATTGATAATTGACATGGGAAGGCCCAGCTAACTGGGTAGGTGGTTTAGCTTGTGTAAGAAAGCAACTAAGAAAGCCATAGAGAACAAGGAAGTGAGTAGCATTCCTACTTGGTGTCTGCCTCAGTTTCTGCCTCTGGCCTCCTGCCTCGACTTTCTCCTTTGTAATGGACTATAAACTGGAAAGTGAAATAAACCTTTTCCTCCCCTAATTTGCTTTTGGTCATGATGCTTTTCACAGAAAAAGAAATCTAACTAAAACACCTTGTAGTTTAAGTTTCTTTATGACCATTATTATGAAAAAATACTGGAATCTGTCAAAGGCCTTTTCAGTGTCTGTTGAGATCATAGTGTGATATGCCTTGAGCCCATTTACATAATTTATAACACTTATTGCTTCACATAGATTAAACCATCTCTGTATCTCTAAAATAAAGCTAATTTGATCATAATGACAGTTTTGAAATTCACAAACTTGAATCCAGGTTGTATTTTGTTTAACATTTTTGTATCTATATTCATCAGAGGAGTTGGTGTATAATGTCCTTGTTGTTGTTACATGTTGTTGTTCATGTTTATCTGGTTGGGTATCAGGACACTACTAACTCCATCAAGAGTTTGGCAGTGTTCCATCCTTTCCTGTTTTATGGACAAGTTTGAGGACCATAAGTCTTGGTTATTCCCTAAAGGTCTAGTGAAAGTCACTAGTGAATCCATCTGGGCCTGTTCTTTTTTAGTTCTGAGATTTTTTTTTAATTACTGCTTCAATCTCACTTCTTGTTATAGATTTGCTTAGTTTATCTCATCGTGGTTTAATTTTGGTATGTCATCTAGATCTAGATTTCTTGAGAAGTTTTCAATTTAGTGGAATATTGCTTGTAAGGTGTGAGCTAGGGGTTTTCTGAACATCACTGATAGCTATCACTATGGCTCCCCTTTAGACTCTACTGGTACTAATTTGGGCCTTCTCGCCCTTTCTCTTGTTAGCTTATCTAAGGTTTATGGGTCTTGTTTATCTTTTCAAGGAACCAACTCTTTATTTCATTGATCCCTTGTATTTTGTCGTTGTTGTTGTTGTTGTTAGTTTCCATTTCATTAATTACTACCCTTCCTCATCTTATTTTTCTTTCCACTTGCTGATTTGGGGTTTGGCTTGTTCTTTTTTGACAGGGCCTTATGGTCCATCATTCAGTTATTTATTTTAGCTCTCTATGATTTCTTCATGTAGACAGTTAGAACTATAAAATTCCCCCTTAAAACTGCTCTCATTGTATTCCAAAAGTTTAGGAATTCCAAAAGTGTGTTTTCATTTTCATTGGATTCTGGGGACTTTTTATTTCCTTCTTTAATTCTTCAAGAATGCATTCATCATTCAATAGCGTTTGTTTAATTTACATTAGTTTCCATATGTTCTAGAGTTTTTGTTGCTGTTGATTTGTAGTTTTATTCCATTGTGATCATATAAAATACAAGGAATTATTTCAATTTTCCTATATTGGTTAAAATTTGTGTTGTATCCTCATATATGCTACATTTTTTAGAAAGTTTTATGGGCTTCTAAGACCAATGTATATTCTGCAGTGTTTGGATGAAATGTTCTGTAGATGTCTGTTTAATCTATTTGATCTATGATGCCATTTCATTCAGATATTTATCTTTATTATATGTTGGCCAGGCCTGTAAATTGGTGAGAGTTGGGTACTGAAGTCATCAACTACTGTTTTACTGGAGGTAATCTGTGGCTTTACATCTAGTAGTGGATGTATTATGAAAGTAGTTTAACTCATGTTTGGAACATACACGTTTAGAATCATAATGTCCTCTTGTTGGATTGTTCCCTTACTTGGTATGAGGCAGCCTTACTTTTTCTCACTGGCTTTGGTTTGCTGTCTAGTCCATCAACTAGAACAGAGACATGTGCTTGGAATTCCATCCTATCACCCTAAGGTAGTGTCTGTCTGCTGTGGTGAGATGTGTTTCCTGGAGGCAACAAACAGGTTTGTTCCTGACCTTTCATCCAATCTACTAATCTGTGTGACTTTTGATTGGGGAATCGAGACCATTAACATTCAGTTATTGTTTAAAGACGTGTATTGATTCATACCATGTTGATTTTGTAATGTTTGTTGTTTTTCTCTTCTCATACTTATTATTCTGTGTGGCTTATCCTTTCTTCAGCTTCATGGATGGATTTATTGTTCTCTTCAGTTCTGGAGGATTCTTCCAAGTACCTCTGTGGTCATGAATTCCTTTAGCCTGTTTTTATCATGGCAAGTTTTTCCTTCCTTATAAGTGACAGCTTCTACATCTTCCAGTCCTGCTCCTATAGCTTTAGTTTTATTTGAGAACCCTTCTGCTGTCCTGATGAGCCTGTGTTTTTATGTGACTTGGTCTTCATTTCTTGCTGCTTTCAATACACTCTCTTTGTTCCACACAGTTAGTGTTTTAATTATAATGTGACAAGGAAACTCTTTTCTGGTCTTATCTACTTGATGTCCTAAATACCCACAGATGCTGAGTCTCGTCATGCAAATGCTACACTGGCCAATTAACAACACTGGCCCTTTTCACTTAAATAAACTGGGATAGTATGGTGCATACCCAGACTTTAGTTACTCAGATTAACTGTGGATAGTCAGTAGAGTGAATGAGATGGCTGAAAAGTATAGTAGAGAGAGCCTAGTGGGCAGGGTGTATGTAGAGAAACACACTGAACAATCCTAAGGCCTAACTGAGCAATACACAAACAAAAGCAAAACTATTGTGTGTGGAGAGTGATACTGAAAATACACGAAATCAAGAGAGGACTTATGAATTTCTGCGACAGCTGCATGACTTGGACAGTGAAGTTCTCCGATCCCCCACTCTAGCAGGCTCCCCCTGTATTTTGTGGGAGAGAGAAGAGAGGAGCTGCTGGGCTCTGCAGACTCCTTGCTTGTATCTTCTTGTGGGAGGGGAGGTGGCAAGTCCTTTCCTGGTGGTTCCCCCAGACCCCCGTGTCCCACCTTGCCCTTTTCTGATTCTTCAGGTCCAGGGTCTGTGAGGAGCAGCAATTCCGCTGCAGTTTCTGCGGCTCTCTGTGGCCTTCAGCAGCCCTGGCCCCAATTCAAGAGTGCTTGCCTGGTTCCCTGCAGAGCTCTGCCTTGGCTTAATAAGTCCTTTACAGGACTTGTCTCTTGTGTGTTATCTTGCCTGTTCTCTTTCAGTGTTTCTGCAGTAAAGCTTCTAATCTCTCATCCTACCTGAAAGTCTCAAATGCTTGTATGTGAGTGTATAGTATATGTGTGTATGTGTATTATATGTGTACATACAAGTACATACAACTGAGTGCAGGCTTATGTGTACCTTGAATGCAAGTACAACAAGGTCAGCCTGGGGTGTCAGATCTTGCCTTCTGCAGTACTTGAGATAGGTTCAGTTTGCCACTACATATGTGTGAGCTCCTGGGAATGCTGTGTGTTGCTGTCTCACCAGAAGAGCATGGGACTACAGATATGCACAACTATTCCCAGCTTTACATAGATTCTAGAGACTTGAACTCATGTCTTCACACTTGGACGGTAAGTGCTTTACCCATTAAACCATCTTCCCAACCCAAAGTTTTTAATCTCAACATTCTCCTGTTACATTCCTGCTTTTCCCTTCCTCTAAGAACAGAGGAGCAGATAGCAAAGGGTGAACAAGGGGCAACTTTTATTTGCCACACAGGGATGACTGTTGTTCAAATGGGAAAGTAGAAAGCCAAACAGGGAGGTAGACCCCGAGACCCTCAGCAGCAGCAGCAGGATGCCTGCGGTTGACCATGCTACATTCTCAAGATGCCACCAGGAGAGTGCCAGCACGCATCACAGCTCTAAAGTCTTAGAGAATGTCAATATATCAAATGGGAGCAGTCCTGAGCAAAGCAATCTGGAAATAGCAGGTCACCAGGAAGCACAGCAGGAGTTCTCCTGTCTCTCTCCGGGCTCAAAGGCTGAAGGAAGTGTTCCTTGCTTACAGCTGAAGCAGCCGTCCTTGACAGCCAAGACAAGAACCATGGATTCTGAAGCAGAAACAGTGTCTTGGAATAGAAGAAGCGGAAGCTGCAGTGAGTTCCCCTGGGACTCTTAGTCTTCTTTCTCCAGTGAACAGCCTAGAACCAGGCCCCCGGGATAAGAGACAGGCTCAGGCTGGGAGCCTGATGAGCACAAACCCCAGTGTGTTGTATCCTAGTATAGAGAGCCTGGAGGGCCCTGATTGGCTGGGGGTATGCAAATGAATGTAGAATAGGACCAATCAGAAGAGAGCTGTCAAGCCAGAAGTGGGTGGGGCAACTGAAGTGGGCCAAAGTGGTTCCCAGCCAGGTTGGTGACTCCCTTCCCCTCATTCTAAGGCAGTGGTAGAGGAGCAAGCACTCTCTTGTCAATGACAGTTTGCACCCAGGGATTTCTGTCAATTTCCAGTTGCCGGGATGACATTCTGGCCAACTTGGTACCCGGAGATGCTGCTCTGATCTCCCTCCTCCACTTCTACCATGGCCAGCTCTGTTGGAGGATGGATTGTTGCTAGGGCAGACGGATCTTCCGTCATCACTGTGGACTGTTGGACAAAGCACATTCCTGGCTCCATTTGCAGTCAAGTCCCGCTACGTCCATGGGGCGAGGGTGGGGGGGGGGAGGGTGTGTGTGGTGGGTGATGAGGGGATAGGAGAGTGAGGGCTGGGGGCTGAGGGGGTGGGAGGATGGGGAGGCAAGGGAGTCTTCTGTTCATCCAGGGTTCTCAGGGTCGTTGCCAGCTGCTGCTTATGACAATAGCTTGGACCCCTTCTATTTTTACCATATGTTGAGTCCTAAAGAAGTTCCTAGGCTGGGAAGTTGCCCCTCGTGTGGTGGTGCTGAGATGAAAGATGTTAAGTCACGGGGTCAACACTCCCACGAAGAGCTCAACGCTGTTTTGAAGGGGTTCCAGCTCTCATGTGACTAGATCAGCACCGTGAATGAAGGCAGGTTATTGTAAAGCAACAGGCCCCATGTGCTGGGATCTCTCTTGTACTGGGCTGGTTTTCTGTGTTTTTCTACTGTATTATGATGCAGCCAGAGGACAAGTTCTAGGACACCAGCACCATACTGTTTGACTGTTCAGCTACCAAAATGGTGGGCCCAACGAACATTTTTTTATTTATATATAACTCAGCATTAGGTATTTTGCAACAGATAATCGAGTAGGATACGCCTCCATTCTAGTACCATCCAGCAGCCAGGATAAGTGCAACATGTTCTCAAGTATGGGCAGTGGCCAGGGCTTGTTTTATTATGTGCATCTGGAATGTTGTCATTATATATAGGCCCTTTCAGTAGATCTGAGCATACGATCCTACGTTTCTCAGCTGCAGATTTATTTCTGTTAGAAAGTGCTCGCCAATTCCCAGGCTGAATTAATGAGAACAGACACATGCATACTTGGTGTTGTGTAGCAATTTCCTGCAAACTGAAACATTCCCTGTTGGAGAAGAGAGGTGCAAAAGACTCAGAAAGTAGACAAACCTGGAAGTCTTAGCTCCTGAAATGCTGAAGATTCACAAGCCCCTTCTTTTTATTTTTCTATTAATTAAAATTTTCATTTAGTTTACATTCTGATTGAAGTTTCACCTCCCTTTTCTCCTCCTGTTCCCTCCCCCGCCTCCCCTCTACTCCCAACCCCAGTCCATTCCTCCTCCATCTCTGTTCAGAAAGAAGTAGGCCTCCCATGGGTGTCAACAAAGCATGGCACATAAAGTTGAGGCAGAACCAAGCTCCTCCCCCTGTATCAAGGATGGGTGAGGCAGCCCAACATGAGGATTAAGTTCCCCAAACCCAGCCTAAGCACCAGGGACAGGTCCTGATGCCACTGCTGGAGCCCCACACACAGACCAAGCTACACAGCTGTCACACACATGCAGAGGGCCTAGGTCAGTCCCATTCACGATCCCTAGCTGTCAGTCTAGAGTCTGTGAGCTCCCACGAGTTCTGGTCATCTGTCTCTGTGGGTTCCCCTTTTATGACCTTGTCACGCCTGCACAAGCCCCTTCTTAGGGTTATGTGAGTACTACCAATTGCTAAGAGAGGGTATTCTCCAAACAGCTTGGCTACATGCAAGTCACGCAAACAGCTCCAGAGACAGTGTTTATGCATCATCACCCACACTGGTGGAGGAGTTTGAATGATGCACCTGTCTTTGAGTTGCTCGATTTTTTGTAAATAGTCCCTGGTTCCTCCTCCTGTGAGTAACCTAAAGACTCACTAGTTAAGTTTAATCAGATGGTCTGTCATTGGTGCCCCTCTGGGGTGAGCAGACATGTGTTCATATCTCCCCAGGAAGAGTCACACCATAGTTCAGAATATTCGGTTGAATTTTCTGAATATCAAGGATGGATAAAATGCACTTTTGACAGAGGTAATAGTACTAGAGCAGGAAGAAGAGCTAAGAGAGACCCAGCCTCTCACTTGCAGACTTCCTCTAGGAAGAATTGTAAGCTGGGGGTACTATGTAGGCAGGTACCAGTCAAAGCTGGCAGAGGAAAGGGAGGGTAGCTGGAGGACTGAGAACCACCATCTTTCTACCATTGCCAAGAAAATATATGCTATTCTGAAAGGATAGTTTTTAACATAAATATTATTTTAAATCATAGGGCCAAATGATGGGAAATAAGAAAACATGGACTAATTGTTACTGGAATACATATTACTGTAGCATGTCTCACTTAAATAGGTATCGAAAATGAGTGCAAGGGTCCCTTCCTTGTCGCTACTTTGTCTGGCAGACTGACCAGCTATAGCCTCTACTATGGGCTCTTTAGCTCTGGGGCTACCACTTGAGGGTGCCCTACAGAAGACAAGGCCAGAGTGTTTCTCACCTGGCAAGTCCCCTGAGCTGGCCACATGCCTCTGAGGAAGGGACTAGTCCTCTTAACAGAGTCAACTCTGTACAACTCTTCATCATAGTTCCAGTGGCCAAAGCACCCTTTCCCCATCAGACTCGGGCTCTGGACTCTGGGATACTCACCCAAAATTTCTGTATTCATCCACTGAACTCTGCCCTGAGTTCAGAGGGCTGAGCATCCCTTTGTCAGAAAACAGAAAGACATCTCCTTACACGACCCTTATGGAGTGTCTCTGTCTCCTACTGGAATAATACTGATAGATCTGTAAACTCTAGGTGTGAATAAATAAATGCCTTTGCAACAGAAAACAAATTGCAAGCAATTCATTAGGAGATCTAGAACCGGCGATGCTACTAACTGGAGCGAAGAAAGTAATCGCTTTGGATGCAGCTCACTGGTGGAGCTACACAAGGCCCTGGGTTCGATCCCCAATACTGTCCCGCTGAATACAAAACAATGTTATTTTATTTTATGCTATCTCTGTGCAAGAAGAAAGGAAAATGAGAAAACAGAGATCTCCCCACTTACCATAATAAAAGGAAACACAAGGGGAAAAAAACGGCTGTCCTTGAAGTTGGTTACAAAAGGACACAGGGTGGAAAATGGGGACGAGGCCAAGAGGACACAGTACCCCCTCATCCCCCATGTGTGACTTTTTCTCAAGTCTCTTTTGAAATCATGTTAACAGTCTACATGTTTACACAGCAAAAGGTCATCAGAAAGGACAAGAAGAGGTTCCATCTCCAGGTGAGAAGGAAGCCTGCTAAACTCCACCATTTCAAAAATTACACCTGGAGATGGCTTGGTGGTTAAGAGCCTGGGCTGCTCTTCCAGATGACCCAAGTTTAGTTTCCAGCACCCACATCGGGCAGATCACAAGTGCCTGTGACTCCAGCTCCAGAGGATTCCATGTCCTCTTCTGCGGCTTCCCTGGATACCCATCCGCACAGGGCATACACATAAAAATAAATTAATTAATTCACAGATAGACAGACAGACAGATAGCTAAATAAAGTAAATATTACACCTAAAAACTGGCAAGGGATGGGGAGAGGTCGAGCAAAACAGAGGACGCAAACTCTTTATGGCAATGAGGGGCTGGGCTGAGCGGCTGAGTTTCCTCCAGCCATCAACTAAGGTATCACCTTCCTTCCTAGCATACCAGAAGAGAAGAGGGAGAAGAAGAGGCCAGGTTTAAAGCTGCCACCATCCAAGCATCAGAAAATGGAGTGAGTGGTACTATATCCTTTGAGGGCCAAGTATCTACCCAAGGCAGGGGAATGTGCCCACTCAAGTCCATTTGCTGATTTACTCATTTAAGTACTCACTAAAATCTAGACCCACAGATCTGACTTGGTGCTGTTCGTCACACTCCCATGTTGCTTTTGGAAGGTTCTGCAGCTGTAATCATTCCACCTTGACTGCTGGGAGGGCTGGATTTCCACCAAAGCTGTCCTGTTGTGTTGAAGCATCTCCCTTCTTGCTAGCACTATAGACTGTCCCATCCACCTCTTAGCTCTTTCCAGCCTTGGCCCTGAGGTGAACCTTCTAAAGAAGCCCTACCTAGCTCCCTGTCCTGCAGGACAGTATTTCAAATCAAGAAGGAGATGCTGAGAGAAGGCTATTGGAGAATTACAGTTTCTAGGCTCTTGCTAATCAAACCAGAAAATACGTATATGTGCTAACTCAATCTATGCACATATCTATAAACACTTCTTCCACCTATAACCATGCATCTAAATGAAACTGAAATTAGTTCCCACTGATGTCACATCTCAAACTCTAATCCATTGCCATATGGATCATCTAGCCCCTGCTTATCTGTAACTTCCCACTCCACCAGGGAGGAACCTGGTTGCCACCATCTGCCACGGGTTTATGTAATTTCTAGATTCCAGTGAACGTGTATAGTGGATTCAGAATCTCTAACCTGCACCCCTTCCATGTGACCCCTTATTTGGATTTGGTGGCTACAGAAAGTTCAAACTCTCAGCTCAGCCCCTAACCACCATAATTAATTCTTTCTGAGTGATCTGGCTAGCCTAAGTTATCAATTTGACAAAGCCTAAAGTTATCTGAGAGAAGCCTCAGATGAGGGTTGATCAGATTGGCCTGTGAGCATGTCTGGTGGAGGGGGGCGGGGCGGGGGGAATCTGTCTTGATTAACTGACCAGGACCCAGCACAGTATGGACCACACCATCTCTAGGCATCTGGGTCTAAGCTATAAAAAAGCTAGCTTAGCACAAGCCTGTGTGCCAGCCAGCAAATAGCGTTCCTCCATGGTTTCTGCCTCACATTCCCGAGTGAATCCCTGCCCTGACTTTCCTTAATGATGGACCGTGACTGGGAATGTCAGCCAGATAATCCCTTCCCTCCCCTGAGTTGCTTTTGAGCGTTTTCTCACAGCAACGAAATGGAAAGCAGAGCCTCTGCCATGCCAGAGCTTTCAGGTGTCATCTGTGGTAATGACAACATGCACCGGGCTTCCTTCACCTCATCTGCACTGGAACCCTCTTCCTCTTCTTTCTGGCTCTCTCCTATTGTTTGAGCATGCTGCCCATCAACACGCTTTCAAAAGGAAGGCCTCCAGGAAAGGTACACTCAGAGGAGCCCTGTGTTCACCCATGCCTCCTTTTCACCATTTCTCAAGCTCCTGCTCCATAGAGATAACCAATAACCAATCATTTGTTTATTCTTCATCTTCAAAAAAAAGTATTAATGTCTTAATTAGCTGAAGCAGAAATCACAGAGCAATTCTGCTTACTGGTTCTCTCTCTGTCTTTCCCTCATCTAAATAGTTCCTCAAATGACATTTTTTTCTTCCTAGGTAGCCCTAGTGTATGCCAATAAAGACCAACATTGTTGACAACCAATGTAGAAGAGATGAGCAGACAGTGAATGGCAAGAACGTCACGTCACACTTCAATTCAACCACATAGACCCTGAACTACATTGGAACACTGTGTCTACCTTTAGGAGCAGTGGGATAACAAGAGCAGTGCTGAATGAGCAGACTACTGTGCCTATGAAGAGTTCGCCTGTGGGAAATACCTGTTCCTCCAGTGTAAATTGGTTAGTCAGCTCTCTACAACACTTCAGTCTGCAGTGCTCAGATTTCTAAGCTTCCAGAACCACAAGGAACCACTTTCTGGTCTTTATAAACCACCGAAGTGTTGTGACACTTGGCTGCAGCATTCCTAATAGGCTAAGATATAATCTAAATATACTAAAAAGAAAACAGCATTAAAGAAACTGGATTTTTAAAAGACCACCCTCTATGCTGTCCTTAATAAATCCACTTTAAATATGATGTGGATGTTATCATTTCTGTCTCTGAATTGTCCTGATATCTGTCTTATATAATATAAATAAAGCGACTGCATCTTTAATTTCATTAACATCTATATAGGAAATAATTTTCCACCCTTTTTTTAAAAGCGGGTCTGAATGTGTATATAGCTAACACTACAGCTTCTAAACACAAACAGAACTGTAAAGAGAGATAGAAATTTCTACATCTACTTGGATATCTCGATAGTCATGGCTCTCTCAATGATTAGTAGGTAGGTAGACAGTTAATAAACAGAAAATCTGAACAACACTAGAGAGGTCACCTTGTAATGATTTATATTTGTAGAACACGCCACTCAACATCAGCCAGACACAAATTTCAATCAATGTCCATGGGATACTTACAAAGATAGAACCCAAACCCTGCAAGAGAAAAAAAACTACAATACATTTGAAAGTGTTCAAGTCATATGAAGTGTGTTTGTTCTCTTGCTACACTGAAATAAATTATGAGTCTTGTAATAGACACATATTAGAAAAACTTCCAGTCGTGTGTGTGTGTGTGTGTGTGTGTATGTGTGTGTGTGTGTGTGTGTAAATGAAACAATATCCAGGATAATTCACTCCAGACTCTTCACTGCACAGGAAGTAAATAAAGCCATAGCCATAGAGGAGGGAAATTAGACAAACACCATGTAGGTGGCCAAGTTACGTCACTGTGGACGACAGCTACCAGTTGTCTCTAGGTGGCTTGAGAAGAACAGAAAGTTATTCCTTGAGGTTCTGGAGGCCTAGAAGTCTGAGGACAGCAGATTGAGTGTTAGTGGGGGCCAATTCACACTAAAAGAGCAAGGCAGCTCCCACAGGCAACATCATAAGAGCACTAACCCACTCATGGGGCACAGCTCTTACGGCCGGATCACCTCCTAAAGGTAGACACAGCACTCAAGACAACAGTAGATCATTCAAATTTAATGCACCCTTGAGGGAACATATCCTACTGTAAGAATGAGCCAAGAGTGGATAGCCTGTATCCAAATCACAATGGAGTAACAACAACAAAAGTCACAAGAGAAACATTTGGTTTTTCGAATGTCAGGGAGACTACGCTCTCCAGACTAAAGGAGCCTAGAGAAACAGGACAAGTAAGTGATCTCAACCCCACCCTGGACCCTGAGCTGGGAAGGGATGGCCAGTGCTGAAGAGGGTGTGAGCATGTCAGCTTCCAAATGGTGACCATGGGCCACAGGTGGAAAAAGGCCACCAGTATAAACTGATGTGATTGACAATGATACTGTGTGTGTCACTGTTGTGGAAGATTGCTTCAACTAGGCAGAGATGTTTCTTATGTTGTGGACTATGTAAGAACTGTGTAAAGATGTGTGACATGTGTTTATGCTGCATTTGTTTAATTATGTAAAGATGTGTGGCTGTTTCACCTTGCCTGCCTCAGGCACCTGGTTGGTCTAATAAAAAGCTGAATGGCCAATAGCTAGGCAGCAGGGGGATGGGTGGGGCTGCTGGGCAGAGAGAATAAGTAGGAGGAGGAATCTAGGCTCAGGGAAGAAGAAAGAAGAGAACAAGGGAGAAAGAAAGGGAGACATCTGAAGACAGACAGACAGACAGACACAGAGCAGGCAGCGAAAGCAGGACATACAGAAGGAAAGAAAGGTAAAAAGCCCTGAGGCAAAACATAGATGAAGAGAAACAGGTTGCTTTAAGTTATAAGAGCCAGTGGAACAAGCATAAGCTAAGGCCGAGCATTCATAACTAACATTAAGTCGCCATGTCATGATTTGGGAGCTGGCTGGTGGTCCAAAAGAAAACCTGCTGCTACATTTCACTCTTCTTAGGAAAGTACACGCTGAATAGTTCGGTGGTAAGGATCATAATATATGTAGATTAGCTCCAAAGGGCTGAGGAAAGATCGTGTGTGTGTGTGTGTGTGTGTGTGAGAGAGAGAGAGAGAGAGAGAGAGAGAGAGAGAGAGAGAGAGAGAGGACTAAGGCAGGAGAATTGTGACTTCAAAGCCAGCCCTGACTACGTAGCATGTTCCAAGCCAGCCTGGGCTACATAGTCAGACCATGTTTCAAAACGATCATTAATAACCATCTCTGTTTCTATCCACAGACAGAGGCTACTTTCAGACTTCATCAGAGACCTTTCTCTTTGTGGTCATTTTTTTAATTTTCCTAATGATAACATAACTTCCAAAAATGTTGCAAAGACTATGTATGGTAATGACTTCCCAGTTTTACCAACACAATGTCAAGTTAGGAAAGAGAGAACAAAGAAGAAAGCAAAAGCATTCAGATCACCTGCGCCAGTGGGAGGAGCCTGGGAGTGATGCTGTGTCCAAGGGGCGGAGTGATTAATGAAGTATAGTATGCTCAGAGAGAGGACAAGTAAACTTGATCTCAGGAGGGAGGTCGAATAAGGGATGAGTGCTCTGACACTGTGCTTGAGAGGGAAGGAGGGTGAGAGAGTTTTTAAAGTTCCCACCCTGCTTTAGCTTGAACAATGGTGGATGTGATGAATATCACATATGAAGTAAGGAAGACAGATAAGAAATACAAACTCTTACATACAGCGCGAGAAGCATGGAGGGACTGAACTCCAGTGCCAAGTGAGGAAGATTCCAGATTGGATGAAGAAAATATAAAACTAGAGGCTAGTCACAAGAGATACACTTATACATTTTCACAGAAAATTTGAAATGCAAGGAGCAGGTAAAGATATAAAGCAATTGTATGCAAGCCAGATAATATTAAATAAGATGAAATTCAAAACCAATAGCTTTGATGTCATCTCTAGGCTAGCTGTGAGTTTACAAGTGGTGCTGTCTGATTCTTTAAAAAATATAGAATAATACAGGAACACAGGTGCATTTTTAAGTTACTATTTATGATCTTAGAAAATGGTGTAATGAATCTAATAAAACGCTGTCTTTTTTTTACAGTGTCCAGGTCTTCCTGAGGCCACTAAAACTAGTCCTGGAGGACTGTGTTTCCCATACCTGAGTTTGTACTGCCACCTACAGACTCAATCTTGGCATAGCATATTGGCGTTACTGCTTCATATTCTTAGTGGCCACTTTTCACATATGCCAAAGGATCCCTTACATGCTGTACAATGCATATGAATCAAAGCAAGGATCCAATCTCCATGAGTTTGGCACCATTGCATCTGTTCTCCAGCTGATTGACAGTATCTAAGATAATTAATATTAACTTCAAAAAACTCATGGATTTGTGTTTAAAAAATATAATGTCAGCAGCTGGGCTTTATTAAGCCAAGTTAAGGCAGCTTACAGTGATAGCCTGTAACAAACACCACTGATGTTATTCACACTGGAACAAATTCCCCTTTTGAGTGGGTTAGTAAGTGAACAGTGCAAACTGCATTGGAGTAGAAAGAAGTGTAGGGTTCCATGATTCCTTGCCACCTCTAAACCACTGTGGGTCACCTACAGACCACATCAGAGGCAGTAGTTCTGAATTCTACTCATCATTGTGGTGAAATACCTCACAGAGACAAGTTAAGAACTAATAGGTTTAGTTTTAGTTCACATTTCAAAGGAAACTGTTGGTCGTGGTGGGAAAGGCATGGTGGTGAGACCACACCTGTCCCTGGCGGCAGGAGCATGAGGCAGCTGCTTTTTAATATGCTTGTGGCCATGAAGCAGAAAGCAAGACTGGAGGCAGGAAGCCTGTCACTCTCAGGCTCCACCCCTACAGCCCTGTCAGGCTCATGATCAGGCCTCATGACCAAATGGTTCCATACCCTCCCAAATCGGTTCCACCAGCTTCAGACCAAATACTCAAACATGTGAACCCAGAGGGGACCTTGCACACCCAAACCTTAATATTTCTCCCCCACCACCATAAGTTCATGGCCACCTCATAAGGAAAACCACCTTCGGTTCAACTTCAAAAAGCTGCAGTCTTAACTGCCCCAATGTGTAAACAGATAATTCCTTCCTACCTGCCAATTCCCAAATAACCACTCAGAGGCTTATATTAATTATAAATGTTCATCCAGTAGCTCAGACTTATTACTAACTAACTCTTACACTTAAATTAACCCATAATTCTCCTCTATGTTTAGCCACGTGGTTTGGTACCTTTTCTCAGTACAACATTCTCATCTTGCTTCTCTGCGTTTGCTGGTGACCCCTGACTCTGCCCTTCTCCTTCCCATCATCCTTAGTTCAGTCAGCCTGCCTACACTTCCCACCCGGCTACTGGCCAATTGGCATTTTATTAAACCAATTCGAGTGACATATTTTTACATTGTACAAGTGGAGTATTCCACAGCACCAATGTCATTCAAAAAATCCAAATCAAGAGACTCTTCTGAAACTTAAAACTACTTCTTAGCTGCAAGCCCCTGTGAAAGCAAAGCTCAAGTCGTGTGCTTCCCATATTCCATGGTACACTGTAGACGTTGCCATTTCAAATGGGGGGAACAAGAGGATAAAAAGGAAATGCTAACCATGCAGCAGGGCAAACACCAGTCCCTCGCTGTGAGTCTGACCTGTGGGGCTCACAGAAGTGGCATCTGAATAGTGTTGCATCTGGAGCCCTGTGACCCGAAGCACGTGTTGCCTTTCTCTTGGGTCGGCTCTGCTCCGTTCATCTTTCCTTGGGACACATCCTATGTTCCCTGCATCTCCTCCACCCAGGGTGCCCATTGCAACTTAGCCTCTAGTTTCATAGTGTTAAACGCAGTTGCTGCCACTGTAGAGGGAATCTCTCCCTCCCCCGCAACACACACACACCTCTGCAACTACTCCTCTGCCATCTCAGCATGGAGCCAAGCAGGACCATGCCATTTTGTATAACTCTTCCATTTTGGTTGAACTGTGGCACTTCTGGTAACTATGATAATTTGCTTTCCTAACATAACTTGTTCCTCTACATTCTTGACTGTCCTACCCTAGGGACCCCAAGTAATGCCCAGCCTCCAGAGATACTGATCAATCACCTGACATTCTTTAACTGACTCACTGATTACCCTTAGCGCACTGCGGGTCAGCAAAGGAGACTTCAACCTCCTTCCCCAGTCCCTCTTTCTACCCCATTACTACCTCAGCTTGTAAGCTCTGATCTCACAGAGACCCCACCCCCCTCGCAGACTTTCCCCCCAAAATAAAGGCCTGCACTATCTTGTCATACATTCCCTGGTCTGGCTGTCTTTCTCGCTGAACTTTCGCTTGGCTACAGCCTTATCGGATTATTTAAGGCAGCTATAGAGAGACAGAGGGCAGAAAGAGAGAGGCTTGATCTGACCTTAGGTGTGGGGGCACTTCTGTCATCCACACCTGCAGAGTGCGAAACACCTACAGAAGAAGGGATGATGCAGCCCCTCATAAAGGCAGAAATGGCGTCCATAGTCCGCAAAGGAAGCTGGGAAGTGTAGTCGTTCAGTAGGAAACTCATCTCACACTTGGACTAAGGGCTAACCTCTGAGCAGCTCTGTTGGAGTTGGCCCAAGAAAAAGGCCACACGTGCTTCAGGCCGCATTCATCTTGTAGTGAGGCCTTACCTCTCCTCAAAGGTCCTTTTCTTTGCAAAGAAACACCTCTGACAGCAAGGCGTTTCCTTCTGTGGATTCCTGCACCAGCATCACCTGCTAGGGTGGCTGGTGTTACTAAAGATGTTTCATTGGAATTGGCCACAGTGCTTCTCTGTGGAACCTGAAAAGAATCCTTCTGTGTTAAAAACACGTAGCTTCACGCATCAGCTCTCAGGACCACTCACAGGACCTTCCTTACTACACAGTGGCTGGATTCATTGGCTTTTCTCTGAAGCCTTGGTACAAGCTCCAGGACCCCATTACTTCCTCACTCTGCATTCAAAAAAAAAAAAAGGCTAGGGTTTGTATATGAGAGGTAAATACAACATGTGTTTCTGAGTCTGGGTCACCTTGTTTAATAACTCCAGCTCCATCCGTTTTCTTGAAAATTTCATTTTTCTTTATACATAAATAACATCCCATCATTTGATAAAGATTTTCATTATCCATTGATCTGCTGATGGATGTCTAGGTTGATTCTATTTCCTGGATATTGTAAATAGTGCAACAATGGCCGGGCGGTGGTGGCGCACGCCTTTAATCCCAGCACTCGGGAGGCAGAGGCAGGCGGATCTCTGTGAGTTCGAGGCCAGCCTGGGCTACCAAGTGAGCTCCAGGAAAGGCGCAAAGCTACACAGAGAAACCCTGTCTCGAAAAACCAAAAAAAAAAAAAAAAAAAAAAAACCAAAAAAAAAAAAAAAAAACCAAAATAGTGCAACAATAAGTATAGACGCACAAGTGTCTCTGTGGTCTAGAGGGGTAGAGTGTAGAGTTCTCTGGGTATGTACCCAGGACAGTACAGCTGCATCATTCCCAGAACACCTCTTGCTGAACCCTGAAATTCCCTTACACATTGAATCCCAGAGTCTTTGAGTCATAGAGTTCAGTACTTTAGTTCAGTCAACTCTACTCCTCCATCCTGAATGATGGAGGGCCTGAGCTGTGTCTCATCCAATTGGCGCTAAAGGATTAAGATACTATTCCATGGGAAAATGATGCCAAGGATAATCACACAGACGCCAGCATCCATTTCATGCTCCCTGTGAGTCAGGCAGCTTACCACATTAACTTCCCACAACAATGCGATAATTACTCCCATTGTCTAATTTACAAAGAAATCTCAGCTAAATCAAATAGCTTTTCCAGAGCAATAAAACAACCAGTAAATAGTTTTGGGTTTAAGTCTAAATCACGTGGTTCAAAGTCAATCACGCTTTACAATAAGAAGTGTTTAATGTAGGTACACAGGAAAAAAAAAATCATTCCTACAGTTGGCCGATTTGGACAAGCTTGTTTTCTCTTTTTCTTTATTTAATTTAAAGTACACAAATTAAAATGCCTTAATTTGATCAAATCATAGCTCACTGTAGAGATTTGCAATGCAGTTTTCTTTTTCTTTGCTTCACCACATTCATCACAAAAACTCCCATTTATCAAGGTGATATATACTTCAAACATTATATTTTATGTTCAATGTTGTATATATATATATATATGGTCATGTACAGGCACATGAATACAAGCCTATTTGGGGAAGGAACACCACAGACAAGCTCTTTATGTGAACTCCTAGGCCACTGTCAAAGCTGGTGTTTGATTATCTCCTGGTCATTTAGCACCTATGGAGTCAGCTAGAAGGGTCCAGAGCTCTTTTGCATCAACTTCTGTCTCATGCATGGTAAGTTATTAAGCAAGACTTTAAGACAGATTTTTATCTTCTTAAAGATGTTCCTGGTCAAAGACTTAGTGATGGTTCCAGGCAGGTGAAGAATCATCTCTGTGTTTTGTTTTCTAGGATAGCAACAAAGACGTTTCCTTATGTCTAAATGTCACCCATGGCCTCTAATAAACCCATTTTTTACAGAGCAAATATTGATTGGATTTTTTTTTTAAATTCTTTCGTTCTGAAGAAATAGAATCCCAAAAAATAACTGGTGATCTCAGAAGTGTTTGAACCTAAGACCATGAACTCTGTCTGAATCCTGATCAAGAGCATTGAAGCTGCAGCTCCATGTCAATGATAGGTCAGCTCCTTGACTTCTCTGGGCCTCCATCTATATCACAGACTTCTTGGTCATAAGCATTAAGATAATACAGGCAAAGCACCTACAAAGGGCTAAGGCTGGCATAAATGATACATTTAAAACAATATTTTAGACAGTTTTCCTACCCTAGAAGATGATTCTCTTGTCTGATTTGATAAAAGCTTCACAAGATGTCCTTGCACGTAACACAGCCCATATATTTTACCCTCCAGACTCCAGTTTCCTTCTCTTATGAGATTAGGAAATAAGACCAGACAGACCGAGGTCCATGGCAGATCTCCTGACCAAGGGCTTAAGAGTCATTGAGCCCCGAGTGCTCCCATCACTTCCAACTCTCATTTCAATAAACGCCAGGGTACTTTCATTTATCGATGCTTAATATTGTGTCACTGGAGATGATTTATAAACAGAATTGTCTCTCTTCTGACATGAAACTTTCTATTTCATCAGTTATAAATAATGGCTGTTGACAGTTTATACTGAGAAGTGGTGGAGCAGTTGTCAGGAATATACTCAATTTCTTGATGGGTTTGTTATGTATCAGGACTGAAATTTAAGTAGTTAAGCATATAAATATTAATTGACCAGTGTGATGATTAATCTTGACTGGGTTGACAGATGCCTGGAAAATTAGCAGAGTGTGTTTCTGAGAGTGTGCGTGAGGGTGCTTACAGGGATTGCCATGTGGTTCTGTGAACTGAGTTGGGAAGACTCACTCTGAAAGTGGGCGGCCCCATCCAGCAGGCTAGAGGGCAGACAAAAGAAAAAGCAGTTCGTGTAGAGACACGCACACCGCCTCTGAAGCAGATGCTCTTTTTGTGGCTACTGTTGCCTTTGGACATCAGACTCGATTCTCCAGCTGTTGAGCATGGTCTCCAATGGTAGCTTTGGAGGGAACTACCAGGCTTTCAGCTTCAGATTGGCTGCATCACTGGTTCCTCTGCATCATTGGTCCCTCTGCATCACTGGTTCCTCTGCATCACTGGTCCCTCTGCATCACTGGTCCCTCTGCATCACTGGTTCCTCTGCATCACTGGTTCTTCTGCATCACTGGTTTCTCTGCATTGTTGGTTCCTCTGCATCACTGGTTCCTCTGCATTCTTGGTTCCTCATTGTTGGTTCCTCTGCATTACTGGTTCCTCTGCATTCTTGGTTCCTCTTGTTTGGAGGCTTCTAGCTTCTTGGACGAAACAGTTTCCATCTTCCTCGGCTTTCTAGCCTACAGACAGCCTTTGTAAGACTACCTCACTTCTTACTCTGTAAGCCAATCTAATAAATCCCTTCTTATAATTAGAGATTTCCTTTTGGTTCTGTTCCTTGGGACACCCTCAACTGATTCAAGCAATCATGTTCATCTTCCTAATACATGGCCACAGAATTAAGCCTTACATTTGATACAGACATATTTTAGATTGGCATCTTAAGAAGTCCTGTCAATATCCACAAGTTTCTTTGGAGACAATTATTGAGATCCTGCCAATAGGTAGAGTAGGGTACCAGATTAAAAATCACAAGGAATTAAGTGAAAGTCTAGATAGGGACATAAACTCAGTCTCCTGCACAAGACCTGGAGCCAGGCTCACACTGTTCTGGCAGGAAGTGAGGACATGACTCCTTCTTTGGGGATACTAGCCTATAGTAACCAGCCAGTTCAGCAGTGCTATTACCACCCAATCATGTTACAGTGAAGCTCAGACACATGGTTCACAAGAAACAAAACCAGCATCTCAGAACTGTGAAGCAAACTTGCCAGAAATTTGAGGAAAAGATATAAAATAAAAATAAAATAATATATTCAGTAGCTAAAGAAATAAGTCATCTTAAATTTAAGAAAAAGATGTGATGATTAAAAATTCTGTCCAACTATGTAAAAGCAAAACTTGAAATGTATATTCATTTTCTTTTGGAGGGTTCTGAAGGCCATGTGCACAATATGGGACACAAGAAATAACATGAAGCTATTCATCACCTTCTAATGGAACAGTTTGGATCCCCCCCCCCCTTAAATTTCAGACACATTTCGATGCCTCATAAAGCTCCCTTGTCACGAGCTGTTGTGGGCCATGATGCAGATACAGCAGATAGCAATTGATAATTCAGATGTCAACCCACCAGATAAATAATTCTCTGATGGAGGAGAATCCTGTTCAAGCAAGACTCATGGGACCACTGACTCTGAAAACTGTTGCTTCTGTCTGTAATTTCACATGTGCAAAAACAGATGTGGAATCTCCTCATTATCGTGTATTTTCATGTTATATGTACATGTAATCTCATGATTACATCTCAATCTTATGGGCACATATATCTGTGGATGGTCAGGAAGATGACTTGTAAAGAAAGGCTTTTCTCTGTCCCGCCCCGTCCTGCGGCTGCTTGTATATAATCATTCAGAGACTTGATATTAATTATAAACCATTTGGCCTATTGCTCAGGCTTATTACCAACTAGCTCTTAAAACTAAAATTAATCCATTTCTATTAATATTAATTTGTATTTTGCACATGGCCGTGGCATTACCAGTCTGTTGGCATTTTGCTCCTTGGGTGGCTGGATGGTGTCTGCCCGGATTCTGCCCTTCTTCTCCCTGTATCTCTGCTTGGAATTCCCACCTGGCTCTTATCCTGCCTTGCCATAGGGCAAAGCAGCTTTATTTATTAACCAATGGGAGCAACACATATTCACAGTGTACATAAAGACATCCCACAACATTTCCCCTTTTCTGTCTAATCAAAAAGGAGGGTTTTAACTTTAACAAAATAAAATTACATCTAACAAAAAAGTTATCAAGCAAGAATTATAGTCATAGTATTTCATCTATTTGTATTTGGCAAAATTAAAGAAAATATTCTATCAACTATCCTATCTTTGTGAGTCTAAAGTTTCACATGTAATTTACTTTTTATCATAACTAAGGAAAACTATAATTATAACTATCTAGCCTTCAACTCCATCAAAAGACCTCAGAAGGATATATTATTATTTGAGTAAATAGGAAGTGCATTGTAAACAACTTCCAAAATTCTAGAAATGACAGAGACATCTGGCTCCCTGGACAGTCACCCAAAGTTCCTCTGCAACGTTGGAGCATCCATCTTCAGCCTATAGGCCTAGAGTATATGTCAGATTTCTCAGTGAAGCAAGAAATTTGAAGGATTGTCACGTCTACTTGGCAAAATTCATCAGTTGTTTTTTTTGTGTGTCCTGCAGAATATATGGCAGACTCTTCCATGAAGCAGGAACATTGAAGGACCATCACACCTTGTTTTGGCAAGCTCAGCAGTCATTTTCTTGTGGGTCTTGCATGTCCAGTTTATACAGCATGCATATTGTCAAGCAGTCCAGGCAAGAGCAATTTCTTTCCCAAATGGCTAGCCTTGCTATATTGAAAGCAAACTCTGTAAGTTGTTTCTTCAATGCCTATCATCCACTTGAAGTAATTGGTGCTGCCAGGAGTAGCCATGTCTCACTGTCAAGAAGAGTCTAGGTTCTTAAAGTATTTTAAATGCCATATTCTGTAGGTTTTTGAAGTGTTTGAAGATTACCTATATATATTTGAAATATATCTCTGCATATCTAGAAAAGCTAACTAACATGAATTTAAATTTGACTATTGTAGATGAGTAACTATTAATCTATATTTCTTAATTACACATTACATTTTTAAATGAGTTGCATGAACATAGTATCTTAAACAGGAATAGAAATATACATATAGTATAACAAAATTTATTTTAAATTTGTATCAATGAACTAAAATCTATACTAATGTAAAATATGTAAGATTAATAGTTGCTTTTTGGATTAAAGTAGATTCAATAATCTGTCCTTTTATCTTATCATTTCTATATTATATATTTCTATATCATATCCCTCTTTTTTCTTTAGAAAAAGATAGACTGTGACCATTAACCATTTATAATCAACCCATCTTAAACTGAAAATAAACATTCATAAATAATATTTTGGGATTTTGAGCATAGTTCTCTAGACTACTTCCTATTGATTGGAGGCACTGGTAATCTTTGGGGGACTCTGAGAAAATTTAGGATTAAGGTCAAGTACTGACTAGAGTAGTCTGTGAGGCTGGATCATCTTAGCCAGAAACCTTGAAGCTATTCTGGATGCAGAACTCAGAGGAAACTGCAACAGAGGTGCTCTGAAATGCTGGATCATCTGGGCCATCCACTCGCATTGCAGATTTTTTCAGGGGGTCTTTCTTGATTAAACTTGATTTTCCTTAACTCAGAATGAATCCATAACCTCTCATTTCCTCTGTAAACAAAAGAGGAACCTCTTTTCCAAAGTAACATATCTTCTGACTTAAACCTTGCAATCAAGTTATTTCCAAAATAATACAGGTTGGTTTAATCTAGCAGCCTCTACAATCAAATGTCTCATAGCAGTTAAAAATCCCAAAGACAACATAATAATATACATAATCCTGTCTCTCTATGTAATTCTCCATTTTTATGTGGCTCATCATAATTTTTATTATTCTATTTCCTTTTTAAGGACTTTATTATTGTTTTTAAAATCTATTATTGTCTCTACCCTTTCTTTTCTCTCCTAAGCCTATGCATATTTTTTAAACATAGTGTGACTCATTTAGAGGTCTTTTTGTCTGAATCTGTCCTTATTATGTATCTGTAATCCTTTCTGACCAAGAGAGTTTTTAAACTGCTAAGTGGGCATGGCTAGGACCCAAAATGCAGCCTTGGCTGCTGGCTCTGCCCTGCTTGCCTTTCCAACATGGCAGAGGTACCAAGGAGAGTCACGCTTACCTCCCCAACTATGGGAAGCTGTGGCGTCCACACTGCCACCAAGTAGCATGTTCTCAACTCTGTAGACACAAGCCTCTTCATTGAGGGCCCATGTAAGAGGTTGCGGAACCTGCCACACTGCTCATGGTGTCTGGCAGCCGGCTCCATCTTGCAGGCAGCTGTTGGGAGATGTGTCTCTGTATCGTTCTGGAATGAGACTGTAGCTCCGTTTCTGTGCATTCAGAACCTTTCTAAAGCTTTCTCAGGTCTTATGTGGATCCACACCCATTGTTGGGCGCCATATGTAACCGAAGGCTTTTCTCCGTCCTGCCCCATCCTGCAACCACTTCCAAATAATCATTCAGAAGCTTATATCAACTATAAATGTTTGGCCAGTGGCCCAGGCTTATTACTAGCTAGCTCTTACATCTTAAATTAATCCATTTCTATTAACCTATGTATTGCCACTGGTCTGCTGGCATGTTGCTCCTTGGGCAACTGGGTGTCATCTCTCTCAACTCCACCCTTTTTTCTCCCTGTATTTAGTTTGGCTTCCCCACCCCCAGCTACATTCTGCCCTCCCATAGGCCACAGCAGCTTTATTTATTCATTAACCAATACAAGCAACACATATTTGCAGCATACAGAAGGACATCCCATATCAATGACTTCTCATTAAGCTGTATAATTTTGATATATAGAAAATATACTAGGATATGCTTCATAACTAGATCTGTTGCTCCACAAGGGCTGTAAGACACTTAGGCCTTGTTTTGTTTTTTTTTTGTTTTTTTTTTTTAAATCACTAGCTCAGACTGGCATAAAGAAAACAACAATTTCTTTTCAGTTATAAGATAAGCCACATACTATTGACTGGTTTGGGGCCTCAGAACAAATTCAAACTAGACTGAATGTCTCTGTAAACAGATCATAAGTTAAAACTTTACAGATATGCAAAAGGACAGAGTCTCAGATGTCTAATCAAGGTTATTGACATAAAACAACCTAAAATACTATGCCAGTTTCTCTAGACAAGTCTGGCTGATAACACAGACCAGCAGCCACTACCCAGGAAAGTACCAAACACCATGTCCCCGCCTATGCGTTGCCATGGTAAATGGCTCTGCTCCTTATCATTTACTCAAGGAATGCACTATGACCTTCAGATGTAGCTTTTCTGACTTTTCCTCTTATTGCCAAAAGCCTCCTGCTAAATATGTATGGAGCTGTGTAGAGAGACATAGAAAAAAATTAGAACTTAGAAGGAATCAGAACTTAGGAAGAATTAGAGCTGTAGAGAATAATTAAGAGCTGTAAGAGAAGAATAAAAGAACTTGACTTGGACGGTTCATGTGTGATTTTACTATAGATAAGAAATTTTTCTAAGTCCCACTCCTAAAAAGCATCCTCTGAGTAACCCTGGGTACAGCACTGAGAGCAGGTCTCTTGGACTGTGAAACTCCCTGAAACCAATCGGTATTTGCCACACAACCACATGGCCCATTAATTTGTTCTATTATTGAGGGATGTGTTTATTGAGGGATGTGTTTTGTAGGCGATTCCTTCTTTGGGGTAGATGGGAAATCCTGCTGTGGTGGATGAGTTGATCCAGGAGTGGTGTGAGGCGATCTAGGATGGTGTGGCAAGCTGCACTTATATGGGAAATGTTCCCACAGAAAACCTCATCGCAGTGACAGAGGCTGCACCTCAAGCAAGCATGTGTTCATTTCTCAGAGTAAATCACCAAATGATCCACGAGAAAGATCCCCATAGTGCACTTCCTTTCAAGCCTGAATCATCCAAGCTAGTGAGGTGACTCAGGCAGTAAAGATGCTTGCCTCCAAGCCCGACAATTTGAATTCCATCCCCAGGTCCCACGTGGTGGAGAAGAGAGAAGAGATCCATCTCCAGTAAGTTGTCCTCGGACCTCCACGTGAGCGTTGTGGCAAGCAAACACAGAGACAGACACACAAACCAACACACAAACAGGTAAATAAATGTAGTTGACTTTAAAACCTTGAATCATCTTCCAGTCCTTACAAATCCATACTAGGGTTATTAATGTTTCTATGTGTATTAGATAAATTTATTAATGATTTTCTTAGCTGTTTTATGCTCTTCTGCTCCTTAAAATGTAAATTAAAATAATATAATATTAATGTTTGTCATTTCTATATTTCCTTTATTTATTGTGTGTGCTTATGTATGTGCGTGTGCACCATGGCTCACATGGTGTTGGGATTTTATGGCTCTGCTATCATTGCAAAAACAGTAAGATTCCTAAGGACTAAATGAAGCTTTCAATCAAAACATTCGCTCTACTCCAGAACTGCTCAAGTTGTACTGATCAGAGAGTGACCCTCAAACTTCTTAAATTCACAGATTGCTATAAAAGCGTCACACTGTCTTATGTATAACATCAAAGCAGTTTTACCTCATGAGGAACTTACAAAAGATGTAATCTGTTGGGTCCTTGCAAATGTTAACACTTAGGACTACAGAGGGTTCCCAGTTTACAGCCGTTCATCTTCAAATTGGTAGAAATGTAAAACACTATGCTGTGAATGTTGATATTCTCCCAGGATGTCCATAAATGGTAAGACACCTGTGTGATGGCTAACCCTGCTTGTCAGCTTTGCACACCCCCAAATGAGAGAATCTCAACTGAAAAATTAACTCCACCAGACTGTCTTATGGCATATCTGTGGGGTATTTTCTTGATTGCTAGTTTGTGTAGGAGAGTCCAGACCACCGCGAGCATCACCCACGCCTAGAAAGGTGGGCCTGGGCTGTATAAGAAAGATGTCCTAGCATGAGCCCAGGATCAAGCCAGTAAGCAGCATTCTTCCATGGTCTCTGCTTCAGTTCCTGCCTCCAGCTTCCTGCCCTGGCTTCCCTCAATGATGAACTGTAAGCTCTTAAGTCCTATGAACCCTTAAGTCATATGCATGTTTTATCAGAGCAACAGAGAAACAAAGTAGGCCAACTTATGATGCTGGGCAGGCTTGGGTCACAGCCGCCACCAGCCAATGAACATGAGACAAAGAAAGAAAACAGCCAAGATTCAATGGTATACTGTGTTGCTGAGCAAAGACGTCTCACAGGTGAAGTATATAAGTACATTTGCAAATTATGATACTTGTATTCATTATAGTTGTATCTGGACATGGTGGCACCATTGTAAGTTAGGAAGCATCTGTAATATTATCATACGTACACACGTACACGCATGTATGTAAATATTGGATGATGTTGTCATTTAATTCAAATGTACAAGTTGAATTTAGGAAACATGTCTTGTCTGGATGCTGCACAGTAACCAGGGGAACTTTAAAATATACAAAAAGTAGACTAAAAACAGATACGAGCCCTGGACAGGGGGGGTGGGAAGAGGACAGAGCAGGTTAGAGAGGAGACCCCTCATTCAGGCAGAACTAGCAACAGGATGCACCATACTTAGCAGCACGGACTCTGAGACAGCCCTTCTGAGTGAGCATCCAGGTGACAGAATGACCTGAGAATGACCCATGAGACCTGAGCAACATGTGGATGCTCCTTACCCCACTTCAAAGCCCGTTTCCCTCATCCCAGGCCTTCGAATTCTGAAAACAGTGAAAACATTCAGATGCTATGCATGCAATACTCTCCTATACCCTTCTTTCTCAAATACAGCAACTGTCCCTCTCCAGATCCACCCAAATGATGTCTGTCTGCTAGAAGATGAAGGGTGGGCCCCAGGCTTTCTGGGACCTCTCTTCCTCTTTGGCTGTGTTGGCAAGTGATGCCTCTAAACACAGGAACTGAATCTCTCTCTCTCTCTCTCTCTCTCTCTCTCTCTCTCTCTCTCTCTCTGTGAATTTATTTTTATTTTATGCATTTGTGAATGTTGCACCATATGTGTGCCTGGTGCCCAGGAAAGCCAGAAAAGAGAGTTGAATCACCTGGAGCTGGAGTTCCAAACAGTTGTGAGCTGCCATGTGGGTGCTAGGAACAAACAAAACCGAGTCCTCTGCAAGAGCAGAGAGTTCACTTGACCACTGAGACAATTCTCCAGCCCTGGAAATCTATTTAAATATTTAATGGAATGTAAATATTGTAAAGATTTAGTAATTACCATAATTTATTTTAAAGAGACAAACATCAGCTTTTTTCCCTTGTAAGACAGTTTGTTAGAAGACAGGCCCTCAGCTGCCGCTCTTTCCCAGAATTCAGGCCCTGCTTCTCTCTCTCTGGGCAGAGTTCTCTCCCCGGCGTCATGCAAGCAAAATCAAACAACCCTGAATAAAAAGGATGACTTAACTCATATCTCGTGCCCCACTGCCTTGACTTCTGGAAGGAAGATCAGTCCAGACTGGGTCATGAGGTTGGACCTATCGCTCTCCCCTCAAACCTCTACATGTCAGAAACCCACTTTGTAGGAAGTTCCTTTTCCTCCAAGAACCATGGCTACCCAGGGTCCTTGAGAATCTCTCCTAACAAAGCTTAAAGTAATGTTGTGGTTTGTAGTTGGAAGTTTTCCTGTGTCCTGCCCAGTCTGCAGCTTCTCAGACCCAAGTAATCAAACAGAAGCTTATATTAATTAAAACTACTCTGCCATTAGCTCAGGCTTACTGCTGACAAGCTCTTACACTTAACTCAGCCCATTTCTGTTAATCTATATGTCGCCACATTTTCTGTGGCTTTACCTATGTGCCATTACATGCTGGACAGCGGACTGGCATCTCCTGACTCAGCCTTCCTCTTCCCAGAATTCTCTTTGTCTGCTTATCCCACCTAAACTTCCTGCCTGGCTACTGGCCAATCAGCATTTTATTAAACCAGTGTACAAAAGCATTATTCACAGCAATGGTTGGCTCTTTTTTTACAGCCAGCAATAATTTCTAACACATTCCACTCCATTATCCTCTTTATTTAATTTCTACCAAAATGTTATCCTTTAATATGACACATCTCTGTAAACTTCAAAGTCTTTTTTTTTTTTTTCAGTCACACTTCATATTTCTTGGTTACAAAGATCTATGTATATGAATAGAGGTTTTAATGTTTTATCTCATAAGACTACAGGCCCCTAAATGTTAAATGGTTTTTGTATTCATTGCATATAATTTTACTTAAAGCAGCATAAATATGAAAGGTAAATGTCATTGGAGGTATATCATCTAACAGAATGGGGACACGGTGCTGAATTCATACATCTACAATTAAAATGAGAATAAAGTATGCTTCCACATCCATTCTCTTTCAACTTCTCCTTGTTAAAGAAATAATTTCATTCATATAAATGAGAGAACTCCCAAGTCTTTGAATTTGTTTGGAAGGGTAGACCAAAACCTGGATTGTTATAAACTGAATATTCATGCACTGAAACGGAATCCTCTCTGTTACCTGTGGGAGCACCAGCCGCCTAAGTCAGGACAGTGGATCCCTCCTGGATGGAATTAGGCTGTACCTGTTTGTTTTTTCCTCCCATGCTGGGCTTGGAAACCAGGGCCTGGCACAAGCTAAGCAAGCACTTGATCACCAATAACATCAATGACATCGGAAGCCCAGAGCTCAGAGCCTCCTCAAACAGGTTTGAGGACCCGAGCTCCTTTGTTACAGTCTTCTGAACTAAATGGGATGTCTCCATCAAATTCCTTCCCCAGGAGCTCAGGGAACCCTGAGATGGAAAGAATGTAACAGCCAGGGAGGATGGAGGACACCAAGAGAACAAGGCCCTCTCAATCACCTGAGCAAAGCTCATATGAACTCACAAAGCAGCATGCACAGGGTTTGCTCAGGTTTACACAGGTCTTCTGCATATATATTGTGGCTTCCAGTTTAGTGTTTTTATGGGATTCCTGAGTGTGTGAACGAGTGCCTTCTCCTGGACTCTTTTCCTACTTCTGGTTTGTCTTGTCCAACTTCAATGTGATAGTTTTTGTTTTATCTTATTATATTTTGTTTGGCTATTTTTCTTTAATGAAGGAATATAAACCTAGCCACTAAGGTAAAGGTTAACAACTAAACTGCCATTTCTACCTGCTGGGAGAAGGAAAATCAGTTTTCTCCAATGGAGTGACTCTGGGTATATCAACCACTCCAGGGAAGGTCTCATGTTCAGGAGTAGCTGACTAACAAATAATGGACTCCACAGGGGTGTGTGTGAGTGTGTGTGTGTGTGTGTGTATGTATGTGTGTGCGTGTGTGTGTGTGTGTCTGTGTGTATGTATGTGTGTGTGTGTCTGTGTGTGTGTGTGTGTGTGTGTGTGTGTGTGTGTGTGTGTGTGTGT
>CABHPR010000058.1:41191-65067 GCA_902168415.1 Peromyscus melanophrys
GTGTGTGTGTGTGTGTGTGTGTAAATGCTTTCATTTGGTTACAGTTTGTTCTTGTTTCTTTTTGGGTGTTATTGTATTTTATTGTATTTTGTTTTCTAGATTTTAGGTTTTTTTTTGAAAAAGAACTTAAAGTTGGGTGGGTAGGGAGGAGGAGATAATCTGGAAGGACTTTAGAGAGAGGAAGAATGGGAATATATTTAAATTTAAATTTTATGTTATATAATAAAATACAATAATAATAAAAAGTTATTTTCAGTCCCCACTCAGCCACCGCGTTGGTACTTCCTTCCTTATTTTAAACCTGACTTTTGAGAAAACATTATCTCCAAGGTATCAAAGTGCAGCTAGACAACAATACTAACTATCAACTTTTGCTTGTTGGCCAGAACGTTTCATGGACCAAGACAAGGAGCAGGTAGGCTAAGATGGGAGAGGAATAAGGGGGGACAAAACTTATGTGGAAAAGAGCAGACCCCTCTCCTGGGGGGCATGTAGAAACAGGACACTAGGAAGTCAAGGCTCAATAATGAAGGTCTTGAAAAAGAGATGACAAGTAGCCCTTGTGAACTCCCTGCTTGACCAAATGGATACACCCCAGCTTGAGAACTACCCATTTGGAACCCCAGGACTGTTGGTTCTTCCCGAGAGGACAAGCTGATGAGGAAGCACTCTTGACACTATTTAGTATGATGCTGAAAGCACCAGGCGACAAGCCATCTCCTACACCAGTGTCTCTTGGACCACGTGCACCAAGTAGGTCACAGTTACTCATTTCACATTTATCACGCAAGCTTCTAGACTCTGCCCTAGCCCAGCTGACCTGGAATCGCTGTGGAGAAAAACCTAGGAAACTGTTCATATAATGAGCAACACACACGCCTCTGAAGCACACAATGGCTTAAGAAATAAACGCTCTTCTTGGAAATACTGCTTCTACTTCTGGATCTAATTTGGAGCATCTCACTATGAGAGGCACACTTAGCTCTGGCCACAGACATTTTCACTCAGTTCTCGTTTTATGCCCTAAGATTCTGTAGGCAGTACTATAAGAAAGAGAGATGTGCACAGCGTGATTATATAACTTTATTAAAATGACATAGTGCATATTGATATGAATTTCACACAGGCTCTCCTATTATAAACCTGGCTAAGTAATTTAGTTCAGAAAGCAATACTCTAAAACACTGATTTTCTCTGCAGGTCTGCTATGAGACTCCATTACGTAGTGTTATTAGAAACTATTTAAATGGAGCTGATTCTGGTAATCTGTTATGCCCTAACTGCCAGAAATTTAATAGGATTGATAATTGAATCAGTACTATTATGTTAGACCTTGTAATTAAAAGAGGTATAGTCTCATTTGTATTAATCCTGACTTTTTACTTCATGATAAAATGTTATCACTTACATCTTTAAAGTAAACTATATTTAAGTGTAAACTTTTAGCAAGACTTTCTGTAATTTAAGCCAAAGTGCTGTTATTCCCTTTTTTATTGCATTTATTTCTTTTTATTAGAGCGATATAGACGAATTATATAAAATTATTATAGTGCTTGATAAAGTCTAAGGGATAATAAATACATAACTTCACCATCCGGAAAGAGCTATAGTTAGTAACTTATATTTATCGTCTTAATTTTTATGTTTGCATCTGGAGGGTTTTGTATAAAACTGGAATGGGTAAATTGTGAATCATGACATCTCTGTTTTTAACTTAACATAATTACAGCTATAAAAACTGGTTAGCTATGTCATTAAGCAGTCTTGCCAAGCATGATATTTTATTTATTAATTCTTTCAGGTATAAGCAAAGCATGTTGGTTCCTAGCTCATTTTCTACTGTCTAAAACTGGAGTGCACATGCTGTACACAAACTTCATGCTTATCTGGGATTGCTCTTCCAAGCATGTCCAGGAGCAGATGTACTGGATCGATGACTAGAACTTTTGGGGAATGCTCTTTGCTGGTTCTTGGCATTTTGACTGAGACCAAACAGAGCAGAGCTCTCTGAATCATTTTTAATTCTCTGGCTTCCTAAGCAACATGAATGAACCTCATCAATTCTCTCCCCACAGATCTCGGTTTCCTATTCCTGCTGACCTCATTTAAGGAAGGACATTTATCACCTGGGCTGTCCTCAGACCCTGCTCACTCCCACAGATCTTATTCTGGCCTCCTCAAAGCTACCACCCCCTTCCTTCCTCCTATCCTTCCTTCCTTCCCCCATCCTTCCTCCTCCTCTCCTGTCTTACTCTTCCCTATTAGGCTTTTGGGGTTGATATTTTCTTCTAATGGTTTTATTTCCTTATCTTGGGTTACTTTTCCCTCCCTTTTAATAAACGACAGAGCAGTGTAGAATTGACTTCCGTAGTTATATCTCTTGTTTAAAATGCCCACGTCTTCATCACCATTGTGTTAGAAACCTAGGAGGTTGGCCTCTATAACAGAAAGCTACCCAAGTCTGGCCCAAATGCCTCACCAAGCATGACGAACAGCTTCACACAGACCTGGCCCTCTGCCTCCTGGCTACTCTTTTATTTCTAAATAGATGAAGGCCATGCTTCTTGTCACGGTAACAGCATCTAAGATCTGTCCCTATGCTGCTTTCTGGTGTCCTTTCTCTTTCCAGCTGCTTTAGGACTTTCCAGCCATGTGTGCTCCAGGTTCTGCAAAATCCTATGTGATGTCATTCCTTTCCTCTGCTTTCCCTATCGTTTCCTGCTGACCAAATTCTCCATATACTTTGAGGTCAGCTAATGGCCTTCACAAAGCCTTGCCAGCCCTTCTGCTTAGAACCAGTTGCTCTCATCAGTAACACCCACAGAATCCTGTTTCATCCGATGCTTCCAAATGTGTTCCCTTCCGAGCCAGGGTAGCTCAGTCGATAAAGCATTACAAGTGTTCCCTACCCTCTGCGGGTACCACACCAAGCCTTTCCAGTGCAGGCTCCCGCTTCTGCTTTCATCTTCTGTCTACACCACCCAGCCAAGAAACGAGGCCAACACTGAGCTCCGCGGATGTCTGTGATATGAATAGACACCAAGCAGCAGACACAAGAATGAGGATGGGAGAATGGTTGACAGCCACCCTCTGATCGAGGATTACATTTAAACATGTTAAAGAAGGGATCTGTGATATGGATCAGCACTAGCAACAGTGACCCCCTAATCATTTCCATCCGACAGTATAGATGTATGTTTTCACTGTCTTAAAAATAGGACTGGATGAAAGTGTAGGACTGATGTATAGAAGTTGGGGTTGTGGCTTCCTTCAGCTTGGGGAACTAGGGAATCTCAAGGTGGAGTGTTCAAAATCCTGACTCCGGACGAGCCTGTCAACCCCTTAAAAGAAGCAAGATGAGCTTTGCGAGGATGCTGGAGACTCCGGTTGACACTTCTGAGCTCAGCCTGGAGATGGGTGTGTTTCTGCCCTGAGAAGCTGAAGTGCCTCTCACAGTGGGGGGGCAAAGAAAAAACTGCTCACATGACACTCAAGTGCCCTCTGCCCCCACGTGTGGGAACTTCTTTTGAAGATCTTAGTATATGGGATGATGGATTGAAAGAGTCCAGTTATCCCCTGCAAGCCTGATTAGCAGCGGAAGCTGTTAGGACGCAGGGAAGAGCCCCATGGTTCAAAAAGAAACCCAAGCAGTGAGCACAAGAGCGGCAGCGAGCTGGAACAGTTGCCAATGACAACCACCAGGTGGCAGAGCAGAACACAAACCTCTCGGTAGTAGAGGTCAGCCCTCACTTCCCCTTAGGTTAGCGGTTTTGTGAGCCTAGAAGCTTGCTTATGGGAATGCTCAGTGTTAGACGCTATATCGAGACGTTCAAGGATTCCGTTTCACCCTTGATTCAATTTTACATTAAAAAAAAACTTCCAGAAAAACGAATTACCTGGTAGAGTGGTATCTTGAGATCCAATTGTTGAATTTCCAGAAATTTGACATTTTAATTAGAATTAAATTATAGCGATTACATTTACATAATGCATAATTAATCAAATTATATTTAAATTAAGGGACTTGTCATTTCCTAGCTTTTACTTTGTTATTTCCCATGCTCTTAAGGCTGTGCCATTTATTGGGTTTGTGTGAGAAAAATACTGTGCAATGAGGGGCTAGCACATTTCTCTTCTCAGCTTGGGAACTTGAATGTGGCCATGGGAAGAAATCTTACAGTATGCCACAAATCCACCCCTATGAGGCTGGTTGCTAACCACTCACTGACCGTCCATGCATGAGATGTGAGGGAGACCATCCAATAAGTTACAATGGGGCACAGACGAGTTGGGTCTTAAAATTTGTTGATAATAGCTCACAGGCATCCCTAGAGACCTGGACTCTACAGTCAGCATTCAGGATTTGGCTGTGTGTCCTGTTGTTCACCAGCCGCACACCGTGGGCCCCTGGTTCTTCACACCCATCCCCTCATCTGCCAAATGGATGTAGTAGAACATAGTTTACATGCTTACTCCAAAGATTTAGTGATTTAATGCATTGAAGTTGCTTTAACTGGCTATATCTGCAGCCATTCTTATTACCAAAGGACAGTGGAGTCCTTAGTACCATTAACATTGAAGTCATGAAACATTCAGCAGAGACACATTTGAAGACTGTAAATCCATTTACAATCTTGTTAGATTTTTACATTTAATTTCACATCATGGTCTACATTCATTTTCTGCGGGCAAATAAAGACTAAACATAGTGTCAGATTCATTATTTTGTATTGACAAAAACAATAAGTGTTTACTGTCACAATTTTTCCTTTTTAATATTTGGAGAGGAGACTGGGAATCCCCAAGGTTTCATTTCAAAGGCTTCTATCCGATTTCCTAAAATGTTTGTAAGTATCAGAAAGTCTGTTGGGCTGTTTCCAAATGCATGCTATCTGACACAGAAGCAGATCTTAAAGTGCCTGAGTCATAGACGTTGCTCAAAAATTAGGTTCCTATAACCTCGAAGTCTGACTTGTCCAATGAGGGGTCAAGAATATTCCCAGCATAGAATGGTGCCAACCTTTGGGAATAATTCAAAAAATGATCCCTCAAAGTAGCAGGAAGAAAGTAAAAGGACCTAGGACATTCATTCATGGGATTCTTCAAAAACAAAGTTGCCTTAGTGAGGGTTTGTATTGCTGTGAAGAGACACCATGACCAAGGCAACTCTTATAAAGAAAACATTTAATTGGAGGTGACTGGCTTACAGTTTTAGAGGTTCAGTCCATTGTCATCATAATGGGGAGCATGGCGGCATTCAGGCAGACTTGGTGCTGGCTACATCTTGACCAGAAGGCAGCAGGGAGTTGGCTGATTGTCATACCGAGGGAAGCTTGAGCAAAAGAGATCTCAAAGCCCGCACCTACAGTGACACACTTCCTCCAACAAGGCCACACTTGCTAATAGTGCCACTCCCTGTGAGGGCCATTTTCTTTCAAACCACCAAAAAAGTGAAACAGAAGATGCCTTTGGGACATGAAAAGCCTGATACATTAGTTGTGGATTTTGATTGATGAAAAATCCAAAATGCCTGATGATGTATTAAAAAAGCACTTTCTAGAAGTTTTGGAGAAAGTTAGAACACAGGCTGGGAATGTAGCTCAGTTGTCAGGATAGAGTGCTTTCCTGGCAAGCGTGAACCCTGAGTTTGAGCCCCAGAGCCTTATAAATCAGGCATGGTGGCGGTACAGTACTATAATCTCAGCTTTCAGGAGCTAGAGTCAAGAAGATCAGGAGCTCAAGGTTATCCTTGGCTACTAGTGAGTTTGAGGCCAACCTGGGCTACATAAGAACCTGAGATGGGATGGAAATAACCACCTTCTGAGATCCTGTCATAAGTTCTATTGTGTCTGAGACCAAAAGAAATATCAACGACCCTCTAACATCATTTCCAAGTGGCAGACGTTGGAAAGCTGGAAACTCACTTTGTCAAAGACACCAGGCCCATCTCATCATCCCACCGCAGCTCAGACTACAGCACGCTCACTGCCACTGCACTCAGAGCTGACATATTGTTCTCAGTGGCAGCATCAGGCCAACGGCGTATGGGCTGGCTCTGTCTGCTATCTCAGCCCCACACCGGCTGTGCCCTTTGAGAATTGATTTTTAAAACTATAACCAAAGCTAGTGTGGCTGCACACACCTGCAAACTCAGTGTCAGGGTCACAAGTTCAAGGCCAGCTTGGGCCTCTGTAGTCTGATTCTGTCTCTCTCAAAAACAAAACAAAAACATAAAATAAGTTGAAGCATACACAAACATGTGTGCGTGTATGTGTGTGTGTGTGTGTATGTGTATGTGTGTGAGTGTGTGTGTGTGTACACACATACAAGCAAACCAGATTAAAGAATGGTTTTCCAAAGCACCCAGACATTAAGGGGGGTGTTCTATCAATCTGTAATAAATGCTGTTTGTTTTTTTTTCTTAAGTCCAATGCCACCTTATTGTAGACACCCAAGTCCACACTCTGGCCCTGGGGCTCTCAGGGATTCTATACCAGACTGCACACACAGCCATTTTTAGAATTCCTTCTGTCACATGGTACACTCAGCACCTGGGGACGAGCATGTGACCTTACAAGTCACTTGAGGCTACAGCTGTCTTACAGTCACTATCGCATTGGGAACTATTTTAGCTCCAGCACAGCTGCTGGTGGAGTCCAGCAGGGTTTATCTGAGCATGGCAGTGTGATGACAGAAGAGAGGCAGAAGGGAGGCAGGGACAAGGACACAGGCAGAGCCAGGGCCACGGCCCTTAAGTTGCATGCAACCCACGGTTCAGATGTAAACATGATGAACGTCTTTGCTAACACGCAATCACGCATCTTGGTTTGAGAGTCTTTTTCTCTTCTCACTATTGCTTCCATTTATTTGGAAATGATTTCAAAGACACAGAAAAGTTGCAAAAATTGTTTTGAAAATGTGTTATAATGCCATTCACTCAGTCTCTAAATATCAACATTGTATCTCATTTATATTGCCCCCCTCTTCTCTCTCTCTCTCTCTCTCTCTCTCTCTCTCTCTCTCTCTCTCTCTCTCTCTCTCTCTCTCTCTCTCTCTCTCTCTCACACACACACACACACACACACACACACACACACACACACACACACTTCCTCTGATCCAATTGCCTGTAAATTGCATACTGGATTCTTCTTCCTTCCTAGAAACAAGACCAAACTTATCCTCAGCTACATTCAATTTTTCAGAATCAGAAACAACATTAGTACTGTCATAGTATTGTCCTATAGGACATACTTAATGTAACCAATTGTCTCACTCTCACACACATGTATCATACCTATTTATACACATGCATACATGTCCACACACACAAATTCTGGTCCTGACTGATAGTTGCCTAGTATGCTTCATTCTGGACTTGACATTTTAAAGGTTCAGATCAAACACTTGGTATCAGAGTTGAGGGTTGTGAGTTTTCCTCGTGATTGGATTGTTACGCTCCAGTGTGAGAATATCACAGGAATGATGTCATGCTCTTTCTTAGGGTCTCCTCTTGAAGGACACGTGCAGCATCTGGTGATGTAAATTTAATCCTTTAAGGTGGGGTCTGTCAATCTGTTCTCCTGTGAAAGCTGCTACTTCACCCTTGGGAGCTAAACACCACGGCAGGGATGAACTAGACACAATGTGCTTTTAATCTTCAAAGTTTCGCCTGCTGCAGTTGCCAGCCCCAGCCCTGCTTGCCTGGATGTAATGATGGCTATGCAGAGGAGAATTTCTAATCCCACCATCCCTCAGTTACTAGCTGCCAAACCACTGTTCTCTCCAACCATGTTTCTTTATTTGTGTCTATCAATACTGCCACTCATGGATTCTAAATTTATTCTGCAAGTTGTATCTGTGGCTCTCTTTATTTCAAAGGTCATGTTCCCAGAAACAGTCAGTGGTGATGTCTTTAATCTGTCTTCTCTCTCTCTCTCTCTCTCTCTCTCTCTCTCTCTCTCTCTCTCTCTCTCTCTCTCTCTCTCTCTCTCTGTGTGTGTGTGTGTGTGTGTGTGTGTGTGTGTGTGTGTGTATTCACATACATGTATGTGAATGGAAACCAGAGGTCAACTTCCACTTGAGGAGGGGGAGTCTCTCACTGAACCTAGAACTTGCGTATTTCGCTAGACAGTGGTTCTCAACCTGTGGGTCATGACCCCTTTAGCAAAACTCTGTCTCCAAAAATATTTACATTATAATTTATAACAATAGTAAAATTACAGTTATGAAGTGGCAACGAAAATAATTTTATGTTTGGGGTCACCACAACATGAGGAACTGGATTAAAGGGTCGCAGCCTTAGGACAGTTGAGAACCTCGGAGCTGGACTATTTGGTCAGAGAGTTCTAGGGATCATCCTGTCTCACCCTCCCTAGAGCTGGATTTCAGGTGTGTACCACTGCATCCAATTTGTCTCTGTTTTAACTGAGACCTGAACTTAAGTCCTGTATGCTTGTGTATAAGCACCTCACAAACTGAACCATCTCCAAAGCCCCAGGAATCGTCTGTCTTGTGTGCCCGCATCATTCCCGGTCCAAACCTGAAGCCAGCTCTAGCAACCTTTGGTGGAGAGTGATGCATACAAGATATACAGGGAGGGTCTGGAGAGATGGCTCACCTTCTCTATCAGAGGACTCATGTTAGAGTCCCAGGACCAACATGGTGGCTCACAATTCCAGTTCCAGGGGATCTGACACCCTCTTCTGGCCTCTATAGGTACCAGGCATGCAGATGGTGTACACACAGGCAAAACAGTGTTATCACTGAGCCATCTTTCCAGCACCTGTATATCTTTTTAAAAGTTAAGATTGGGGCTGGAGAGATGGCTCAATGGTTAAGAGCACTGGCTGCTCTTCCAGAGGACCCGGGTTCAATTCCCAGTACCCACACAGCAACTCACAATTGTCTGTAACTCCAGTTCCAGGGGATCCAACACCCTCACACAGACATGCATGCAGGTAAAAACACAATGCACATAGAAGTTAAGATTGGAAATGAAGCTTGGTGGTAGAGTGCCCCCCAGTGCTCAAGATTGAATTCCTACTTCCTTAAAACAAATGGATGAATAAATAAATTAAAAATTAAGTTAATATATATTAAAATTTTCTTGTGCTGATAAAATGTTTTTGAAAATGTGGTTTTTAAATATCAAATTTTGTTCGTGTGACCATAAGGACAGCTTCTATCTTTTGATAAGTAAATAATACTTTAATAACATATCCTTACATATCTTTCAACAACAACAACAAAAATCACTGTTTTCATATATAGTTGCCCAGAAAAAGATAGTCAATGACTTAAGGTCAATTAACATGTAAATAAATTCTGATACACAAATAGAAGGGAATATTATTCATCAATAAAAAGAAATTACTCAGCTGTATACCAGGATAAATCTCTGTTCTTGAAAATTATGATCACTGTGCTTGAGTAAGATAAATAAATAAATAAAAGAGAGATAATTAAAAAGAGAAACCTATAAACAGTTTTCAGTCTTCCCTGTCTGAAATTAACCCAAGATTTATTCTTTACGGTAATAGTTTTTTATCAGCTATATATGGCATTTTTATTATCATATTAATTTATCACACACAGTTGTTGAAGAGATTATGACATACAGACCCTCACCATCATGGATTTATTAAATATATATTGCATTTATAACCCCTAACAATAAATAAAAGAGACTCAGCAGACTATGGTATAGCCCACTGGTAGAAAATCTATTTACCATATGCAAGGTCCTAGGTTTGATTCCCAGCACCACCAAAACAAAATAAAAGTACAGTTATGTAAAAATTAAATTACAGAGTGAATGTGTGTCTTGATACAAAATGACCAGTTCTGTGTGTTTTCAGGCATTTTCTGTCCTTTTGTCATTCAAAAGAGAAGGTTTGTGGATACAGGCCACGAAACATGCATTTTCTGTTTGGCTACAATCAGCTGGACCCCCCTAGGGAAGTCTGCCATCACTTTAGGGGCCCTCGTAGAAAAGCATCTCAAGACATAAATAAATAAGTAAACCAAAAAACCAGAAAGCATTTCATAAGTGCCTTACTACTTTAAGAAACAGGCACTCTATAACTTATGATCCTTAGACCTGGAGTGAGCCATGGATAACACTAATGCATTTTAAACAGAGTCACTAATGGGTCGCTCGCTATACCTTGGCAAAGGTCAGTGGATTTCAGTAGCTATCAGTCCTTTTCTTCCTTCCCCTCCCCATGCATCCGAAGAGTCTCTGTAGGAACTAGCTATGCTGATATTTTTAGTGACGCCTCCTTTCTTAAAAGCCTTGCATTCCAGAGGTCTGACTCAAGAGTGGTGAGGTCACATGCTGTGAATCTAAAGGGCGTTATAACGGCTCCAAGTCCTGCTATCGTTTGGATAGGGAATGTCCCCAAAGGCCCATGTATTATCTACCCAGAGTGATGCTGTTGAGGTGGGGTGGGGGCTGGAATTTTTAAAAGGTGGTGTCTACTGGGAGATCTTCTGCTGACTGGTGAACGCTCTTGGAGGAGGTGACACCTTCGCTTCTGGCCATGAGTTGAATGGCTTGGCCCCATTGTATGGTGCTGCTGTCGGGTACACCTCAGGCCAAAGCAGCAGAGCCAAATGGCCAGGAACTGAAACCTCCAAGCTACATCCCAAACCAACTTCTGCCCTCCATGACACCTATTAGATCCATCTTTGTTATAGAAGCAGGAAGTTAACTAACACAGATCTTGAGCGGGGACCGCCTTTTTTGGAAGGTGGAGCCCTCCTGATGGTTTTGAAGCCTAGAGAAGATGGGTGGGGTGGGGGGGGGGGGGGAATGGAGGAGAAAACAGAATGGGGAAAAACTCTGTCCCAGAAAACGTCATTGTTGCTGGATTAGAAAAGAGGTGGTGTGGTAGCCCTGAGTTGCGAATAACTAAAGCTTCAAAGACTGAATGGGAGGGTTTACAGTTCTGCCTCAGAGCTCATCCACCTTCCTCCCCTTCATCTCTACTTTCTAGCATGCAACACTGACCCACTATCTGATGCAGACGCATGACTCTGTGCTCACAATGCACTCTGTACACCTCTCTTTCGAACACTTATCTCAGAGCCCAGCAAGCTATGGCTTAGGAAGCCTTGCAGGTAATTGCTGATGTGTGCTAAGTTTTAAGAACTGCTGTAGCTGCGGGTTCATTAGTCTCTGATCTCAGTAAGAAAGTTTGTCCAGGACAAACACATTTGCATTTATCAACACACTTACAGCTTAGTACTTGATGTCTGCTAATGAATGAGATACATGAAGGAAGGCATGCACACTTCTAAGTTTTAAACAGATGCTCTGTAAGGAGCTGTGGCAGCATCAGACTTGAAGTATGTGGATCCCTGATGAGCCAGAGCCAAAGAAGTATTAAAAGAATCCCCCTCCTTCCCTAGAAATGAAAGGAGAGCCAAGGGTGGCATGGACTGTATTCTAGAATCTTTGTAGATTCAAATATAGATTCAAAAGTGTCCATAGACAAATGTATGCTTTTTCTGGTAGAAATTGGAATTAGTTTTATTATGAAGCAATTAGAAAATGCAAAGGCAATACAAAAAAGAAAAAAATACATATCTTATCTAATCGCCACCACCCAAGTCTTTTATACATGCAGCTTTGAATACACCTCCTTTAAAGATGATAGAAAAAATAAAATGGATATTTTCTTTATAAAAGCAATGCAAACTCTTTTGAAAATATTGGAAAACACAAAAAGATACCATAAGGAAGAAACTCTACCAATAATTTCATTGTTCAGAAATGTAAACACCCTTGGGGAGTTCCCCCGCGATTCTGTTCCCTGTAGCTTCCTGATCTATACTTATGCCCACCCTCCTGGACAGCCTAGTTTCTTTGTATGTAATTTCTTTCTCACTGTGAAACTTACAGAGCATACTCAGTGTTACCCCACAAACCAAACTTCCAGAAACTTCCATACACTGGGCATGACTCTAAAGTTCAAGGCTAAAAACCTGCTCCCCAATTTAAGATGAATACATTTAGGGGCCAGGGGGTGGGGAGACTGTATCTTCTGAGAGTTTGGAGTTCTCACAGCATAAAAAATCCATACCAAGAAAAAGTATGACATCACCTGGCCTTTCCCTACACACAGCTACAGGCTTCCCTTGACCTTAAGCAATGCTCAGAGCTGCACCAGACTCACCAATGGCCATCCATCTTGCTGTGTCTCTTACTGTGACCTCAAAACAGTCATTTGAAAATAGACACAAAAGACTCCTGCACACCCACCTTGGGACTTCCCTTTAAACCTGTCTACACAGGCTGTAACATTCGCAGTCAGCAGCAGCAGAGGAGGAGGCGAATCCTGTGGCTTTGGCCCCCTCCTTCTCACTGTGTCTGCAAGAAGAAGCTGTGATGATGAGCAGGAGACAGCGGTGATGATGAGGCTGGTGGTGAAGGGGTCATCCAAGGGACCGGCATCTGTGCTTTGGTTTTGGTTTGTTGTTTTTAGAGAAAGCTCTCAGTGAGTGACCTGGGAAACCCAGTGAAGCAGGAAGAAGCAGAAGACAAACCCATGCTCCCTGATCTCTAGTCATCTCTGGTAGCATTCTGTCTTGCTTCATCTTGTCTGTGCTTTGGTCTTCACAAGTCCAAGAATATCACACAGGAAGCTTGCAGCCTCGTTTTCACTTATGACCACAGTAGCAATGCTTGTGTGATACTGGAAAGTGTTCCTGAAAAGCATCGCTTTATTGACATTTCCCATCATCTATTAAATGATATTGAATCATTTCTCCATCATATTTTATGTCTGGGGGGGGGCTATCTTTATACATAGGTTTGACTATCTCCCTACACTACTGGGACAGGTTCTGTGAGTAGAGTGACCTGAAGAGAGAGCTAGACACGTGGACAATCTTTGATAGCTATTCTTTCTACCTGCATCCCGGAGTGCTGCAACATGTACTGTCCTGGCCTCACACTGAGAGTGCAAAGGAGGAAAAACTCCAAGGGACTGTGTGGGAAGGTCCAGAGAACGTGATCGCATAAGGTGTCAAGAACACAGTGAATTACTAATCCTTCTCAGTGTGTTTATTTTACAGTTCTGATAATAGAATACAAGTCTGTTTGGGAATCCATTCAGGAAGTTTGGGTTGAGAATTACCTCTCATGATGGCCTTGCCATTTTGTTTTTCAACACTATGGTTTCAGAGAAGAACACCACAGAGTATCCCAGATCATGAGTATTTGGGGTGAGGTGGGATCCATGGTTTTCCTTTTGGTGTGCAGAATGTCTTCATTTTCACAAGCCATTGTGTCTTCACAGAAAATCTATCAGACTTCCAATCTCTCTACTTAAGAACTTGAACTTAGTTCTTTTTGCTTGAGTTTAAAAATAATACTCCAAAGCCAGGCATAGTGGTGCATGCCTTTAATCCCAGCACTCAGGAGGCAGAGGCAGGAGGATCTCTGATTCGAGGTCAGCCTGGTCTACAAAGTGAGTTCCAGGACAGCCAGGGCTACACAGAAAAACCCTATCTCAAAAAATCAAAATAAATAAATAAAATAGATAATAATCTGATAAAATCCTTGCAGATCACAGGGACTAGTTCATTAGCTACCTGGTAGAGTATGAGGAGAAGGGGGCTGCCATCTTAGAAGCTGTGCCCTTAATACTTCATGGAGGAGAGAAAACAATGAGATAACCTCAGGCGAATCCCACTACCCCAGGCCACCAAGCGACAGATGCAGGGTGAGTCATGCGGAGAACCAGGCCAGGACATGGATGTGAATCAGCATAATTAGAAAGTGACCCTAATGTTGATGGGTCAGTTCCAGTAATTTCACAGATTTGGGACAACAGCCTAATGAACTGGCGTGGATTCAACTCCAAATTCTAAAAGGACAATTGCAGAGTACAGACAAGCCACCCAGAGCCCGAGGAAGTCCAGAACTGTGCCCAAGAGCCCAGGCTCTTAAAGGCTCTCTGGATCTTTAACCAGTTCTTTTGATTGCCAGGTTCAGTATTCTTTCTAATTTCACATTCTCTATATCTCTAGCCCCATGTCCAAGGGGCTTTTCAGGGCCCATGAGACTGAGCAGAGCAGGTTAAAAGACTAGACAGGTGGAAACCCTTCCTTATTTATACTTTATGCTTCGGCCACCTTCATGTGGTGGAATTTTCCAGTGCATTCTAAATGTCCAGCCTATTTCTTTGTAGACTCGTGTCTCAGGAGGTTATAATTTGCTGACGATCCACTGCATGTCCCTAGTTCCTTACAAATGATGGGGTGACTCCAAAGCAAGCTTCTTCTCCAATGAGATGTAAAGCGACCCTCAGCAAACTATGTAGGCAGAGAACTGTCATTTCCTGACCCCAACATCCTCACCCCCTTGGCAATGCCATCTCAGTAGCTTGTTTCCACAGAGCTGGATAAACAGTTTTGCACCTGGAGGATTTTATTATGTTTTCTTCCTCTCTGTTTAATTATGGGCTGGCCACATGACAAGGCCCAACAATAACTAGTTTGTCCCACATGCTGGCAGTAACTTAGATTGTAAGGGGAAGTTCAGCCAGTCTGAATTATAGGTTACCATGTTACCATTTCCCTGTACTTCATTTGGATGTTATTATTCCATATTATCTATTGGAATAGTGTTTGTTATTGTTTCACATTATTGTTTCCGGCTGTTTGAGGTGGTTAGTGTTTCATAGCTATGACAAAATACCTGAGATCTATTTGGGTCTTCGTTCACTTGGCTCCATTGTTTCGGGGCCTGTGGTGAGGCTGAGGATGATGGAGAGAGTGTGGATGCTCACTGAATGTCAGCCAGGGGGTGAGGAACAGGAACAAAGAGACGAGAAAGAAGAGGTGATAGGAGGATGAGGGATGGGGGGATAAATATACTTTAAAGACATACACCCCTGCTCCGGGTTATATACTTCCACCAGTTAGCCCATCTCTTAGTTTCCCATCCAGCCATGGCCTCACTTATGGCCTAGTCCATACTGCTCTCGTGACCTAATCATCTCTCCAGCCCCTACCTCCAAGTGTTAGGGTGAGGAAGAGCAAGCCTTTAATACATGGTGTGTGTGTGTGTGTACACACACATGCATATGAGTGTGTGTGTGTTTGTATGTGTGTGTGCCTGAGTGCATGTGCATGTGCGTGTGTGTCTGTGTATATGTGTATATGTGTGGGTGCATGTGTGTGGGTGCCACTTTATATCCAATCATAACATAAGGTCATGAAAAGGGACTCACAATCATATTCTTGAATAAGAATAGTAGACGAAGATCAATGTTCTTACTTTATCCCTTCCAAGACCCTCATAGGATGAATTTAATGTTAGACAACATCTGTTTAGTAGATCCTGGGTAGAAGGTTCCATGGTGAACTCTAGCAGAGGGCTCAAGTCTATGTCATATTTGCTAACTGAGGCAGAGAGCATAAGTGTCATGAAGGCCACAGATGTGCTGAGTTGATCAGGAAATGTTGCTCAAGAGACTCAAAGTCTATAAAGAGGGATCATTGGAGTGGGACCTGGCATTGGTATTTCATCCAGTGAAGAGAATTTATTGGCTATGAAGCGAGTAAGTTCATAAGCAGAGATTGCAGTGTGCAGGGCGTGGGGTTCAGGTGGCAGGATCTTGTGTATGTCACATCACAGTCTCCAACAGGAAGAAAATCAGCTCCGCACAGAGGTCTCGCAATTGCCCTAAACAGCATCCAGAATATAATGGCTGCTTATCATAGTCTACTCAGGCTACTGTAACAAAATACCTTAGGACCAGCCACTTATAAACCATGGGAATGTCTTTCTTACAGTTCTAGGGGCTAGGAAGTTTAAGATCAAAGCAACACCAAGTTTGATATGTGATAAGGTAGAAGAGGAAAACAAACTCCCTTAGACCATAACAGTAGCAATGCCCAATAATTTTGATGAAGAAATTACAGGGAAGAGACACCATTTTATTTGGTGTGTCTAGTGCAAACAGAGAAACCCACACAATGTCCTCTAGCAATGGACAGGGGTTTGATGAGGTAGGGCTTCAGGAGTGTGGATTATTTTAAGACTCTTTGGACAGTGTCTTAGTTTGCTTTCTGTTCCTTTGATAAACACCATAATCAAAGTAGCTTTGGGAGGAAAGGGTTTATTTGGCTTACACATCCTGATTGCAGTACATCGTTAACAGAAGCCAAGGCAGGACCTGAAGCAGGAACCTGGAGGCAGTAACTGAAGCAGAGACCGTGAAGGAATCCTGTTTCCTGGCTGTTTCCCCAGGCTCCTGTTCACTTCCTTTCTTATACCTCCTAGGACCATGTGCTCAGGGTAGTTTGGGCCCTCCTACATCAATCTTTAATCTAGAAAATGCCCCACAGACTTGCTTTCAGGCCAATCTGATGGAGGCATTTGCTCAATTGGGGGGTCCCTCTTCCCAGATGACCGTAGCATAATTGTGTCAAATTGACAAAAACTAGCAAGCATAGACAGGAATGTTGGAAACATCTCTAGGGACCCCTGATTGTCACTAGTCCAGCCACAAGGGGTGCAGGTCTGGCATGGTCTTCTGCACCGCTTCATGCTGTCTTTTGGCCAGCAGTTCCCACTTTATTCTAGCCTCTGCTCCATTGTGGTTTTCTCCAGGAAGCAATGACTCAGACTCTTCTGTCCATATTGAGACAGAACTTCTTCTGCTGCTATTGGTTTGGTCTTTCCCATTCTATTCTCACACATGTGATGTTCTCAGCTGGTCCATTTTTGCTCACCAGGCCAAGTCCAGCCAGCAACGCTGACAGCAGGTAGCCAGGGTTAGAGGTACAGGTGCTTCTGTCAGAAGTAATATGGTGTGGTGGACTCATGGTCCTGAGTGGATCTGTAAGGAGAACTGGGTTTGGTTTATGCCAATTGACCAAGGATTTCAGCGCTCTTCAATAGGCACAGTGTTGTGGAGGCCTTTTAGGAGGTTATGGGAGGCTGGCTCCACAGTGGGTCACACCAATGGCCAGCAACCTTATAATTTGCTGTTCTGAATGTGAAAGGTGCGTCACTCCAGTCTAACTCAGCTCCACCATTCTCTACCTCTACATTCTCTGGGGCTTTCTCATGGAAATGTGGAGATGTAGAATGTAGGGATTTGGGCACAGGAGGCCCTTTCCCGGGGTGACCTGCCTGGAATCAAATATCACCTCTACCATCTACTTACACCGTGACTCCAGACACATAAACTAGTTACTTTTCTCACTGTTGTGACAACACATTGGACAGAAAGAACTCAGGGGAGGAAAGCTAGTGAGTTCAGCCCGTTGTTAAGGGGGAGACATGGTAGAGCACATGGCAGGGGAGTGTGTGGCAGAGGCCTCACACATTTGGGGAGATTAGAAAGTAGATAGTAAGACCAGAAGCAGGGCTGGGCCATACCCCTTAAAGGTCTTCTCTCAGAGGCCCATGTCTACCAGTTAAGCACCGTGTCCTCCCAAAACAGAGAAACCAGATGGGAACCGAGCGCTCAAAGCCTCAGACTGCACGGAACACAACTGTATCACTTCAACTCTGGGCTTCATTCCCTTTCCTTATTCAGAGAGAAGAGTCTCTGTTCTGCCTGTTATAGGGATGGATTGTGCCCCGCCCCCACCCCTACAAAAATCCCTGTGGTGAGGTCTCTATCTCCAGGCCCCCAGATGTGGCTTTATGTAGAGACTAGGTCTTTCACGGGGTAATTACAGTTAAATGAGGTTATTGGGGGTGATCCCTGTTCCAATGTGATCAGCATTTTTACAAAAAGAAGAAATTTGGGTGCACACCTGTCCTGGAGGCTGAAGACAGAAGAGGAAAGCCCAACGAGATGATCCCCACCCTGAGAAGAGGCCGACCCCCGCCCCATTTCAAGTGCAGGCTCAGAGCCTCCAGACTGGGAGGAAATGAATTTGTTGTTGAGGTCAAGCCTACTGTGGCACTTGGTTATGGTAGCCTGAGCACCACAAGTGTGGTTATTGGGAGGGAAGACAGTAAAGCACCCAGAGCAGCACACAGACATTAGCAAGTAAGCTCCCCAGCACTCAGCCCTCTGCCCCACACTTCCTCTTCCCATTTCCACAGCTCATGCATGGGCATATGTGGTTATCTGTAATTCTACAGCTCATGCATAGGCATGTGTGGTTACCCATAATTCTACAGCTCATGCATGGGCATGTGTGGTTACCTGTAATTCTACAGCTCATGCATGGGCATATGTGGTTATCCGTAATTCTACAGCTCATGCATAGGCACGTGTAGTTACCCATAATTCTACAGCTCATGCATGGGCACGTGTGGTTACCTATTCTCCACAGCTCATGCATGGCCCCATGTGGTTGGTTACCTGTTCTTCCACAGCTCATGCATGGCCCCATGTGGTTGGTTACCTGTTCTTCCACAGCTCATGCATGAACCCATGTGGTTGACCGAATTTCCATAGCTCACTCATTGTCACGTTTGGCTACCCATTCTTCCCCAGCTCATGCATCCACACGAATGACTCCTTGCTTCAGCAGTTCTCTGACATCAAGCTGACTGTCTTTCAACTCCCTCAGTGTCCATAACAGGGAAACAAAGAGCCGTGTTTACCTACCTCCTCCCAGTAATCTGCCCACAGGAAACACCTTCAGAACTAAGTTCAAAGAGGTTGCCTGACAAAAATTAAATACATACTCTTAGAGTCATGGCAATACTAATTAATTATCCAAAGTAGAATTTGCTATTTCTTCTCATGACCATGCAGAGTAGGAACACTTAAGGCAGTGTTTATAACACCGTATGCTGCCACTAATGGATTAAAAGCTAAACACTGTATGCAGTGTGCCTTTGTAGACGGTGGTGCTCATACTCTCACACCACTGGTAGGACATCATTATGACATTTGTCATATAATCCGTCAGCTAAGAGTGCACCAAGCCATAGTGGCAATCAACGAGGCAATCCCACGGAGTTTTTCTCATAGTCAAAAGGGGTTTATCTTGAGTTAACGTACAGCAAGCAAAGGGAGTTGGTTACGGGATCCAGGAGAGGTGAGGCCTGGTCCAATGTGGTTCTCTGGAGAACTCTGACTTGGTCCGTAGTACCAGCATCCAGTATCCAGCATCCAGGATCATGAGGTAGCCAAGAGAGAGCGAGCACGTATGCATTTCAGGTCATACGGCGTCCCCCTCTTGGCCACGCCCCAGGTGGGGGCAGGTACCTAGCAGTTACCTGCTGCCTACTAGGGGCGGTGCTTGGTGCTTCAGGGGTGAAGCACAGACCACCGCCCCTACACCAAGCCATCCAACTATCACCACAATCCAAGGTTAGAACTCTTCAGTCTTCCCTAGAGGAAACCAGGAATGGCCGTTCTCTATCCCACCTCCCTTCAACTCCAGGCCACCAGTATTTAAACATCTCTGCTTGCCTTTAATAAGCAGCCTTACAACATGTGCTCTTCTGTGATGGCTTTCCACCTGGCATGGTCTTTTGGTGGGTCATCCAGGTGACAGCATGCATCCATGCTTCATTTCCTTTAATGGCCAAGTGATAGCCAGTTACTTAGACCTGTCACACTTTATCTGTCCATTAATCAGCAGATCTATAATTAGCTTGTTGTGACTTTGGGGAGGGGATGAATGATGCTGCTGTGAATGTTTGTGGACAAGTTTTTAAGTGGACACACGCTTCCACTGGAGCGGAAAAATAGAATTGCATAGTCATGTGGTCATCCTGAGATGAAAAAAGTAGAAATTGCCACACTCTCTCCCTAGTTCTGTGACACTTCGGTGACACTAAGTGTTACAGCTTGTTCACTCTTTTCTTTTTCACTCTCGTGACACTTGCACTATTACCTTGGGGGCAAAGTTGTATCATACTATGGTTTATAGCATGAAATCTTAAAAGTTCTTATTAATAAAAACAAACCCGGAGCCAAGTATTGGGGTGAACACTGGAAGGTCAGAGAGACAGAACAAGCCACAGCCACCTCACCTCGCCAATTCCTCAGCTGGTCTTGTTTCCTCAGACTGGAGGCCTCTGAGTCCTCATACAGAATGGGTCTCAGCTGAACTGCTGCTCAAAAGCCTGAATGCTTAATCAGCCAAATGCTTAACCAGGCCAAATACCTCGAGTTTCTGGTCCTCACACCTTATATACCTTTCTGCTTTCTACCACCACTCCCTGGGATTAAAGGCTGGCTTTCTGGAATTAAAGGCATGTGTCATCATGCTTGGCTGTTTCCAATGTGGCCTTGAACTCACAGAGAACCAGAGGGATTTCTATCTCTGGAATGCTAGGATTAAAGGCGTGAGTGCCACCATTTTCTAGGCTCTGTATCTAGTGGCTGTCTGTTCTCTGACCCCAGATAAATTTATTAGGGTACACAATATTTTCGGGAATACAATACTACCACAATGGTTTGATTTATGCTGCCCTGATAGAGAATGATTTTGATTATCTTTTCATGGGCTATTGGTCATTTATATGTCTTCTTGGATAAATGTCTATTCAAAGTCTTTATCTATTTATTTCATTCTCTTTAGCATCAAGTTTCATCCCTGATTCTTTGAGTTGCTTTAAAGGGTTGTTGATATCACAGGAGTTTTGATACAGTTTAATCTATTTCTTTTTACCACTTGTGTTTTTGATTTTGAGTCTGAAGAAGACATTCATTGGCTAACCTCGGGTGATGAAAAATGACTCCCATATCTTTTGTAATATTGTCAATAACTTCTTCATTTAAGCCTGTAAACCAAGTTGAGTTAAATTTTGAGTACGGTATGAGACAGGAGTTCAACGCATTCCTCTGCATGTGTGTTTGTTAACTTTTTTCACTGTGACAATTGACCCTAGAAAACAATTTAAAGGAGAAGAGACTTTGTTTCATTGTGTCTGTGGTTTCTGTATGTGGTTGGCAGGTTCCATTGCTTTTAGGTTGTAGTGAGGAAGAACATCAGGGCTAAGACGGGATGGTGAATTAGAAGTGTCCACCTCCTGAGAATCAAGGAGCGGGGAGGTGTAGATTAAAATGTGCTCTTTGAGGTCTTGTCCCATTAAGGCACTTCTTCAAAGTGGGCCTCATTCCTCTTCTAGTCTGCTTTCTGTTGCTATGATAAACACCACAACCAAAAACAGCTTGGGGAGGAAAGGGTTGATTTCATCTTACACTTTCCGGGTTAATAGTCCATCACAGAGGGAAGTCAGTGCAGGAATCCAACCAAGACAGGAACCTGGAGTCAGGAATTGAAGCTGAAACCATGGAGAAATGCTACTTACTGTAGCTCGCTCGGCTGCCATTCCTATACCTCCCAGGCCTACCTGCCTAGGGATGGCACCTCCCACAGTAGGCAATGAAGAAAATGCCTCACATTTTCTTCCCAGGTCCCAGGCCAAGGTCACAGGTCTGATCTGGGGGATTCTGCAGTTGAGGTTCCCTCTCCCCAAGTGATTCTAGTTTGTTTCCAGTTGACAAAACTAGACAGTGCATTCCCAGCTATCACTAACCTTCCCATCAGTATGAGTTCATCAAAGATTTAATCTATTGATGAAGCAAATAACCTCTTACCCCAATCTCAATAGTACCCAGCGGGAGACCAAACGCTCAACACATGAGCTTTGGTGGGATAGAATTTCATATTCAAATCATAACCACATGTGAATACCCAGTTTTCTGGCACCATTTGCCATAACTATTCTTTTTAAACAAAAATCAGTAAATACCAGTAGACATGAACAGACTAATATTGGGAACCTCAGTTCTGTTCTTCTGACTAGTATGTCCGTATGTCTGTCTCCTTTCATCAGCACATCTTCTTCATTGCTGTATCTGTGTAGCAACATTTGAAGCTAGGAAATGGGAAGCTTCCAAAATCTGTTCTTTTATTAACGATTTTGGGCTATTCTGGGTTTTTGTGTTTTCAAATGAGTTCTAGGATTGGCTTGTCAATTTCTACCCCAAAAAGGGGGAGGTAGCTGTAATTTTGACTATGATTGTGTGCAATTAATTTAGAGTGCACAGGAGTTACTACTTTTGCTCAGCTGTAATAAATATCTGATTTGGGTGATATGGGGGGCTGGGGGGGGCATTTTGATTCATTATTTCAGAGCATTTGGTCCATAGTTGCTTGGACTCATGCCCTGAGCAGATGAGAACATCACAGTGGGAGGGCACGTGGAAGTGTGGTCCTCAAGCAGCACAGAAAGGATGGAACTGGGAACCAGATATAACCTTTGATGGCATGTAGGAAGTGATTCACTTCTTCCAAATAGGAACCACCTTCTAAAGCTTCTGCCTCCTTCTGAAATAGCACGACCAGCAAGGGACCAAGCACTCAAACCGTGGACCTACAGAGGACGTTTCATATTCAAACCATAGCATTCTTCCCCTGGCCTCCCTAAATGCATGGCCGCCTCATAATGCAAAAGGCATTTAGCTCATCTCTAAGGATCTCCGACATCTTAAAAAGCTTCAGCATTGTTTAAATATTCAGTGCCAACGATTTCCTGAGACTCAACGCAAACTCATAGTGGTTGGTTTCTGTAAAACTAAGAGGGAAATTACATACCCCTAGTCTACAAGAGCACAGAGTAAACATTCCAAAAAGGAGTAATGGAGGACATATAAATGAGGAACCAAGGCAAGACCCAAACCCAGCAATGTGTACTGACTGAATTCTGTAGCTCCAGTAAGTTGTATCTGGGGCACACTGCAGCGGTATGATCTGAGACAGGCTTGAGGAGCCCCAGCTGTAATGACTTTCCTTTGCAACCCACCTGGTTCCTTCCTTGGGCTGGCTCTGCACGCTACTCACTTTCCTCATCGGATGCTGTTGTTTCTGGCATCCCCACCATCCTGACGTTTTAGGCGTCACCCTCACGAGTATTCTAACCCAGTCACACACTGCCTGGCCTCTTAGGCCTTCCAAAATGTGAGTGGAAGCCTCTGTGGCCCTGTAACTCTGCACTCACTCTGCATGCTTGCTCTGTTGACCCGCTCTGTGGCCAGTGAGGCTAAGTCCCTGAGGATGGAAGGATATTCCAAAGATCTGAGAGGGGATCAGAGGACTCCTGGCCTTTGAGCTCAAGAGTAGTACAGACAAAGCATTTCTCATGTTTAGTATCAAGGCAAGCAAAACATGAGGTGATGTTTACAGTTAGCTTAAGCAAATATGAGTACAGTGAGGGAATTGTCTTAGTCACTCACTGTTCTATTGCTGTGAAGAGACACTGTGACCAAGATAATTGCTATGAAAGAAAGCATTTAATTGGGGGATTGCTTACAATTTCAGAGGTTTAGTCCTTTATCATCATGGTGGAATGCAGGCAGGTGCTGGAGCAGTAGCTGAGAGCCACATGCTGATCTGTAGACAGAGAGGGAGACACTGGGCTTGGCATGGGCTATTGAAACCTCAAAGCCCATTCCCAGTGACACACTTCCTCCAACAAGGCCACCCATTCTAATCCTTCTAATCCTTTCAAAGAGTGCCACACCCTGGTGACTAAGAATTCAAATAAATGAACCTGTGGGGGCCATTCTTATGCAAATAACCACAGAATACACCTGGAGTTATGTCTTATCATCATCCGTCATGTGAAAGGAACCAAGAATATTCCTCCCAGGCCTTGGCCTTTCCCACAGAGATTATGTGGACATGCCAGGGCATTCCTTTCATGTCGTTGCTTATGATAAGTGTATCCGCTTATCATGGTTCTGCAATTCTTTTTAGAAAGTCACCTTGTGGAAAGAACATGCTTCACTCTGCCCCCATCCATAGTTCACTGTAAGTTCAAAGTTCACAGCTTTCTTTTCTTTCTTTCTTTCTTTTTCTTTCTTTCTTTCTTTCTTTCTTTCTTTCTTTCTTTCTTTCTTTCTTCCTTCCTTCCTTCCTTCCTTCCA